>QFDD01002212.1:0-22965 GCA_006871305.1 Vachellia collinsii | reverse complement strand
CGCCATTCATTGATTAATAACAGCGGATTGTACATTCCATTTACAAATAAATGAGTGGATACATTACAATGATACCAAATTAATTCTATCATTTAACACAATTAGGATTATAATTAAAATAAAAAGAAGGTCATAATTCATATCCTTCTAAAAAAGGAATTTATTTATAGAAAAAGTCATGTGAATTCGTAAAAAATATGGTGAAGTCTCAAGCAACGTGGGTGTAATTTTTCATACACGCAAAAGACCAAAATTGTCCCTTAGACCAAACTTTGACAAGCCGTTGACTGGTCAACATTTCGCGTTTGTTGAACATTAATTGGTCACCGACCGGGGTTAAAAGTTAATCAGTTGTTGATTTGGTCAGCCATAGAGGTTAATGGCCGGTTAAAAAATATAATTTTTAATTTTTAATTAATTTATATATATTCTATTTGCAAGTGAAAAATTTTAGATTTAGAAGTCAACTTCTCAAATTCAGATGTCAGTTACAAGTGAATTTACAAAATTTAGACATTAGCTATTCAATTTTAAATTTTTTATTGGTCAATTTTCAAGTCATTCTCTACCATGTGAGCTCAACTTTGAAATTTGCAACTTAACAAGGATAAGGAGTACTCACCTTTATTTCTAAATATAATTACAAATTTAAAAATATTAATATTTTAATAAAAATTACAAAAAGAAAAAAACCAATTTTTCAACTCATTATCGATCAATCAATCTTCAGATCAAAAAGATCTCAAGACATGGGTAAATTTATCTTTTAGATTTTTCTACTTGTGATTGAAAATTGGTTCCCACAAAAAATAGTGGAAATCAGTCTTCTTATACTTATAGGAAAATCACCGTCTATCAGAAATTTGATTCAAATCTTTTTGACCAACCAAATGTATCTGCTGCCAATAGAAAATTCAAATTTTCCACTTTCATCCCAAGATTTTCAGTGAACTAAACTTACTCTTACTTTTGACTATGTTCATGGCACAGAGTGCATTTTGCTCCCAACTGGAAAGGTTTTCAATCTAATTTTATTTATTTGAACTTCTTAGTATTTAACGTGATTAAATGCAGCAAAAGGGGTTATAACGAATTAAAGTTTGAACCCGCATTGTTTATTAGGTTATTTATTAGTATTGAAAATTTTATTCCTTTAAGTTTAAGTTATCCCATTAAACTTTAAATTTAAATTATATATAAGTTATTCTATTTATTCTATTAAATTTAATAAATTTAAATTAATTAAATTTAGTACTAGGCGCAATATAGTATCATGTTTCGTTGATCCTAATTATAGGTGAAGTCACACCAACGGTAATCATCATTTCCTAAAATTTAGGAATACATATTCATAGCCTTATGACTTCAAATCTTTATTCCCACCTCTTTTAATACTCTCTAATCCAATGAAAATCTTTTCAAGTTAACTCAAGTCCATTCACACTTCAACGACTCAACATCCATATTGTTCATAGTAAATTAAAAGTCCTCCTCTAAGTCTACTTTTATCTGTCCTCTGGACTCATGAAGTGCTCCTATATATGAATGTCGGTGAATTTGAAAATGGTGTAAGCGTAACCGTTCCATTTTGTCTCATCATTGAACTGCGCCTCCACTGTAGTTTTGAACTTCAGATCAGATCAAAGTTCAACATACTACAAATTAATTTGTACTTTTAAAACATATCCATTGGAATCATCAAAATCAATCCACTAAGGTGTATCTCTGCTCAGTTAAGAGAAGCCTTGTCCATTATGCTATACATGGTAAATGGTGCTTTGGTTTAATTTCCCCCACTTCCTTTACAATATATGAATAATTATAATTGCCTAATTGGGAAAACTGTTTTCAGTGATTCATAAGCTTCCAAACTCATTTAAGGCTAAGTCACTCAATTATGATTTGGTATAACTTAGCCCCCAATATTTTTTATTTATTTTTAATAATTTCTCCTTGTCATCCGCAACCCATTCCAAGTCATCATCACTAATTCATCCTACAAAAGGGCGGTTCAATGCACAAAACTTCTACCAGATGAAGTTTAAAGGGGGATAAATATACATAGGCTTATCCCTACAATTTTTCCAGGATTTAAATTGTGAAATTCATGTTACAGAACAACAACCTTACCATAGCACAAAATCATCTTACATGGCAAAAAAACAACATTGAAAATTGTTTTGCTTCTACCAACTCAGCACCAAGTGTATTTGATAGAAAATTGTGAGAAAAAAATATGACGAGTAAAATTTACAGAAGAGGCAAACAATTACAAGACTGAGTTTTAAATTAGTCAAAAAAAAAAAAATTTGTGGTAAGGAAGTGAATAAAACCTTTAAGGTTAAAAACATTAATTTTTCCTTTCTGATTCTACAAATATATGTATATTTACTATATTGATGTTTCTGATTGTAATTACACTCCTATTATTACTTTTAAGGAACTTACCAATAAAATTTCAATCATTAGTGAATTTATTTTTAAATATATTAATTAAGCCTATAAAGTAATTGATTGAATTATGAAAGACTGAAAAGTGCTCATTTGTTTTTTTTTTTTAAAGTACGTAAATGTCGACTGGGTCCACATGTTAAGCCTGAATAAAAGTTCAAGAAGCCCGATATATAAGTCCGAAGGGCCAAGGAACAAGGCGCAAAACTAACAACTGTGTTTTAGTAAAATAAAGTCACACTAAATGTTATCAAAAGAAAACATTTTTATACCAAAAATAACTAAAAAAAAGAAACATTTGTTGTAACATACAAAAACATTTGGATCATCAACAAATGTTGATCTAGTTGGTAAAAAATTAGATCACAGACCATAAGATCTTGAGTTCAAATCCCATTGCTGATAGGAAGATCTTGTTGGTAGGTCATCTGTAAATACTACGAGTCTGTAGATATATTTTGACTGTGGTGAGCCTCCAAACCCAACTAAAAGATGAAGGAGAAATATAAGATGGAAGAAAATAAAAATAGAGTACATCACATAGCTGAAGAAAACATAACCCAAATAAGAAAGCTAAATATGGCTAATTGGATACAGAGTTGAATGATGATTGGAGATGACGATGAAAATGAGAAGGGAAGAGATGAGCATAAGTTACGAGCACCGAAACCAATAAAAGAGAGAAACAATAAAGGACTTTTATGGGAATGGACAAGTTAATACCTATTACCTATTATGCCCCGTTTGGTAGCATGTAAATGAGGCTATGGAATTGGAATTGGAATTGGGATGAAAAGTGTAAATTTGAGTTGTTTGGTTAGATGGAATTCACTTATATGGAAGTGTCACTTCCATCAAATGTAGGAAGTATTAATTCTCACAACCCCACCAAGAGAATTGAGGTTAGTTTCATGGAACTCAATTATGCTGACCATTTTGCCCTCCTCCTCTTCTTAATCTACAACCAGCCTCCATCAACTCTCCTACCTCAGTAGACCTTTAAGCCCCCTTTATTGATGACCTCTGGCATCCCTCCACCTCTTGTGCCACAGAATTGCATCCTTGACCGTTGACATTTGCTCTCCACGAAGAAATTGCATCCTGTACTTGTTTGAACAAAAAAAAAAAGGAATCCAATTCAATCCGTCATCTGCAAAATCATCGTTGTTCATGCAACAGATCTCCATCAGCGACTCTTGATGTGTGATTTGTTATTTTGATTTCTCTGATCTGGTGACCATGGTGGCTTGCATTTCCAGTGACGGTGGTGGCTTGCATTTCTAACAGCGGTTTAGATCATTGGTAATGGATGAGCTTTCTTTGAAGGGCATTTTGGTATTTTCATTTTATAAATGCATATGTTAATAAAAATTATATCTCACTTCCATCATCTTACCAAACATGTTTTAAAATTTACTTCCACTTCTACTTCCACTTCCATCAAAATCTCTTTTACATACCAAACAGGGCATTAGTCTTTTGGCCAAGATTGAGTTCATTACGGGGTTTAAAGGTGATTGTATGTGGCTCTTATGTCAAGAAAAAAGTGATGGGCTACATATTATTTATAAATAAAATATTTACGATTCTTACTAAGATTTTATGTTGGGAGAATTCACAACTAAGGAATATAACATGGATAGGTTTCAAAGACTCATTGGTAAGACTTTTCCACTTGTTATTAATAAGTTTATGGGATGCATTGATAAATCTTTAAAACTTGTCAGACACTACTTTTTTAAGTTCAGATCTAATTGTGAGTCTCCCTTTTATATTATTTTTATTTATGAAAATTCTACCTATTATTTAACATTTATTTTTATATCTTTATGTTTGTATTTAATTTTTATTTAAAATATATAATATATTTTTGAAAATATATGATTTTACTTATTACCTGATCCTGATCTAAACAACCCTTAACTCACCACTTCAACCAATTCTATGATAGATGATGTAACATCTCAATTTTCAAATTCAAAGATTAGATTTAATGCAGCATGATTAAGGGTAATTAAGTTTGATTATCATTAGCTGAGGATTGATGTCTAATCTTGAGTTAAAAAGGGTATTGGGAGTTTTGGGATGCTTTGCTGGCTAAGTGTTGGGATTAACTTTTTTGAGCCATTCACCATCGCAAGTGAGAGCTTTTATGGTAAACAACTCTTAATGTCGTTCACCATAGTGAAGAGGGATCTTCACTTCAACGAATGAGCAGAGCAGAGAGTGTTTGCTCTGTGTCATTTGTTGCGGCAAAAGGGGTGGTTCATTATGGTGAATGTATTAAGGTGAGCGCAAGAGCTTTGCTCTCTATGTCATTTGCCCTAGCAAATGGTGCTTTTTGCCATGGTGAATTATCACGGTCTATAGATGGCTTGTTTCTGCATTTTGGAAATCAAATCTTTTGGAATTGGGGTTCGATTCTCTGCTAGTGTTTCGACATTTTGGAGTTTGGGAGGCCTTACTAAACCTAAGAACACTTGGATAAGTGTTTCTAATCCTCTTCCACCCTTCTTTCATTGGATTATCTTGATTTTCAAAAGTTGACAATTAGGGTTTCATATGAATTTTGAAAATGGTTGGTTTCTGGCCAATTAAAATGAGTTTAAATGAGTTGTAAGGCTTAGATAAGAGATTTAATTAGTTTAGTTTTGGTTGAAATCAAGGATATATGAGATTTTGAGTTAGCATTTGAGGAATGAATTAGCGTATGTCAAATTTCTGACGATGAGATATTTAGAAAATAGTTTTAATGGTTGGATTATGTTGTTGTGAGTTATATGAGGGGTTTATTTGGTCTAGATTGTTGAGTTGCCTTGAGAATTGAGTTTTGGTATGTTGAGGCGAGGAACCTAAGTGTTGAGGCGAGGGTTATGTGATAATGGATATTAAGAGGGTGTCTTAATGCCTCTAGTTGTTTGATTAGCCACTTAATTACTTGTGAGACTAATATGTGGTTACAATTTTTTGTTATTGATAGATTGATTTTGAACTCATGGTGGTAGCTCCTTGTTTGATTTTGTGGTTGTGAGTTGCTAAGCTAGAGGTAACTACTTTCCATTCTTTATACATGCTTGAGACTTGTCAATAAATGAATATGAACATATCACTTTAAAGATAAAATTACTTGATGATAATTTATTGTGACAAATGGTGGCTAAGAGGTGAGATTTGGAAAGATGATAACCTTGAATATTTTCATATCGTCTATTGAGCTTGAAATGCGAATATTGATATGAAATCTTGATAATTGTAATATGTTCATGTTTTGATGAACCGTATGTATAATGTGATAAATGTTATTGTTTATGGTTAACGAGTCAATGAAGTAGGGTGTTGATTGTGAGGTGTTATATTTAGAGAAGATAAGGGGGAAAGTATTAACATGCATAAAGAGGAGATAAGGCAAAGTAACTCTAGCAGTACTATGGTTGTTCCTATGCCCATTTGTGTTGCAACCCATGATACCGCGTTGATTAGAGTGGAGAACCCAAGGTTCGGATTTGTGCTATGTGGATTTTGGCCGATCCATAGCACTTGAATAATGAGCTTGTTAAGTAGCTAGTAGTGAAATGAGAAAGCATTAGCATGATGGGATGGTGCTATAAGAGAGGATTAAACTGTATGGTTAAGTGATCAATGTGATATGTACTATGTGATTTTAGTAGCCTTAATGGCATGTTGATAATGATATTGTAGTATTTTATCTATGGATGAGATAATAAGAAATTTCACTCCTTGGAAGATGTGAATAATGTCTGAAAATTATAGCTTTGCAAAAATGGTATTCATTGTGAACTGTCGTTGAAATTATTAAATGAATACCCTTATAAATTGTTCATTCTGTCTATTATGATACCCGCTTGGATGCTTATAGAGTATAATTGTTAGTTGCTAGAACTTTTATCTCATTGGTTACCTCTCAAAGTTTTTTAGGTGAGAGCTCCCATGCCAACGCTTCTAGGAAGGCACTAGAAGTGAGCTAGCAAGCTGCTTAGATTGTAAAGTCCCGCTAGCATATGCACATATTAGGTAGCATATTGTCACTGTAGGACATGCATTTGAATTCATTCTTTTGAGATAATATTATTATTTGAATTCACTGTAGGATATTAGAACTACTATTTTTTTTTTATTCTCTAGATCCGCAGTATTAGTTGATGCATCTACTATTAAAGTTTGATATTAATCTGTTGATTTTACTTTACGATTTCGAGAAACGCCTTTAAAAGTTTGAGCTATTTGTCTTTTTCGTCGTAGTTACCATAATTTACAACTCAATCTTTGTTTAAATCATGGTTAAAGTTTTAAATGCTTATTGGTGGAGTTAAGTAACAATTTATAAAGAATGTTGTTACATATCCGGTTTTTTGAACTTTGCTAATTACATCCATCTATATATAATCTATGATTGATTTATCTTAATCTTAATTTTATTTATATCTATATGACAATTTATTCAGACGTATACTGAGTGATAATCACATTATCACACTCCTAGTAGTAGCTCTCTTGCAAAATCAACAAACTTTGAAACATAGAGACCAATACATACGGTGGGGCAACAAGTAACTTTTGGTGGGATTTATGGACACCAATTGATTGATGAGCCGCTCATCCATTTTCTAGATCAGAACACCCACTTGATAGATCCCTATGCCAGAGTAGAGGACTTCGTTTTGGAAAATGGTATGTGGGATGTAATGAAATGGAGGGAGTTTCTCCCCCACTGGGTTATTAATAATATCATTGCCAAAGTGAATCCAGTGGCAGTGAGGATGATAGTTTCTGCTTAAGGAATGCTTCAGATGCAATTTTAGTGTTTGTGATGCTTATAACATGGTGGCTAACCAGAGGCAACAGAAGGGTTAGGTCTAATGGAAAAAAATGTGGAAATTTCCGGTGTTGGAACAATTGAAATTCTTCCGAGGCTCTCCATAAGAGGCTTCCTACAAACTCACTTGAAACTAAGAGATGGCCAATAAATAGTGAAGAGTGTTGTCCTTTTGAATGTTAGAGAGCGGAAAACAGTTTACGTGACTGCGAGAATGCTGGAAATGTGTGGTTTAAATTTGTTAATCATAACGCTTGTTTTAGCTGCTTTTTTTTTTTGATCTAATTTACAAGTTTGGCTCCTGATGAATATGTCCCAAAATCTAGGAACTGGGTGTTTAAATAGATAGCCATGAATCCGAGTCTTCAGTCTCATTTATTTGGTCACTCCTATGGACGAATATATGGATGTAAGGGAGCTGGGTGCTTAAATAAATATTCATAATTTTTTAAAAAACTATTTTTTTCAATTCTTTTAAAAATTATTTTCCAAAATCTATTCTCTAAAAATTACTTTTATCACTTTTCTTTTAGAAGCTATTCTCCAAAAGCTAATCTAAACATATCGAAAATTCTGCATTTCCATTCAAAAAAGAAGAAGAAAGACAGTGACCAATACAAATAATTTTAGGAACTTATGTATTACTTTTGTTTTCTTTTTTAAAAATAGCATTTAACTATTATTGCCAAGTTCCAGTAATTAACGTGATCCATCACATCGCACTCTTAGGCATACCACTTTGCCACAATCACATTGACTCTAAGAAGTTGCTGTTGAACTCAGATTATTGATAATATCTGTATAATATTTGCTTTCAATTTTGCCAAACTCCCCATGTACACAATTTCAGAGGATATGAATCGAAATTGTAATTCCAAACGGATCATGCTATATTAAATTAACTTTTATTTCAGCTTGAGTTCACAAAACTCATGAAATAAAAGTCTTTTTGTCAACAGTAATCCAGATAAACCCTTAGCTGGGGTTCAATATGAGAAGCAATAAATAGATGCCTTCTAGGATTGAAAAATAAAAACAAATAAAAATGTCTTTTGGATTCTTTAATTGAAAGAATAATTATTGTTAATTAATAATATGAATATAACAAATATAATGTCTCACTTTTTATGGAATAAAATATATATCTCTGAATGCAATCAAACTGACACTTGACAATTTTTAACAACAGACCACTAGAGTTAGTAAAACGGGTCCAACCCGCAAGTTGAGGGTGGATTCAAACTGCAAAAAATGCAGGCTACATAGAGGCTCAACCTACGGGTTGGTTGGCTAGCCCACCAACCTACCTTTTTATTTTTTTTAATTTCTAAAAAATTAATTTTTTTAATTTAATTTTTTAAAATGTTAAATCTTCATACATTATATGATACATAATTCTATATATTTATTTTAACCTTTCAATCTTATTGCTATTTACATATGAAAAATGAATATTTTTAAAAAATCTTTAAGATTAAAATACATAAAATTTCTTAACCATATTATAATATAAATAATATATAAAAATTTATTTCAAATATTTCTTTTTTAAAGTCAATTAACTTCATATTAATTATTTTTGTAAATATTTATATTTATTCAAATTTATAATATTATTAAAAAAAAATTAAAAAGTGGCCCGCCAACCCACCATGGTGGGCTCCCCAGCCCACAATTTTGCTCACGGGGTTGATATGAGTTAGCAGGTCAGCCCGTTTCCAGGTCTAAACAGCCAAGGACAAGGGTGGCATTCTGCAGGGGTGGCATTGATGTGAAAGTCATCACACAATATATTTATATTTATTAATACAAATCATAACAAAAAAGTAATCAAAATAGTATAAACATAACAAATATTATAAATCCTTTTCTGTCATCAAAACGAATTACTTTCCTGAAGGCTTTAATCTTGATCGAATTGATACCTATAGTTTAATTTCAAGTCCCATATAAACTGTATCTCTGCATTGATTAACAACACTGCTACACACAGAAAATTGCATTCCATTTATGTGCAGACGTATGTAAATAACATGAATACTCAAAAACCAGCTAGGTATTCAATATAGCATCTAACAAACAAAAAATTCTCTAGTATTTGCACACTGTTACATTACTAGGTAAAAAGACTTGAGGTGCGTGTTCTTATCAAGCCCCATAAAATGGGTTTGCTGCTTTGCAGGCAAAATCCCAACTCACCCCCTCAAGAATGTTTTATCTTGAATCCATATCAGCCATATTGCTCTGAATAGTGTGATCCATAGCCGAGATTTGGGAAGAAAGTGCATGATCACCAAATTTAAAGCAAATAAAACTGTGAATATAGATATTCTCGGATTTTATAGTAATCCTCACACAGAGGACCTTCAATAACAATTTGCTGAGTACCAGAACCACCACCCTGGAGGGAGAAGAAAAGGAGGTTAGCAGATCAGCTCTTGATCCAAATAAAAAAAAAAATGTTCAAAATAGAACTTGTGTTCAGAACCACTTGCCTTCTGAGTCGCATCACCAACCTTGCGTAAAGTTACATATTCACCACATCTTAAAGCCCCACCAGCAAATTCCACCTGCAATGATTTATATGTCATAATACATGTTTTTACTTCATTCATCAATAAGTGGATATTCAGCCCTTCCCTGTTATCATGGTTGCAAAACCATTGGTGATAACATTTTTCACCGATTTTAAAAGACCAGACATGATTAGATTCCATGGAAGGTACAACATCCATTTTAAAACCGGCATGTCTGCTGATAGATAATTATTATAGGAAATATCCACACGTCAAAGAGAAATCTATTCAAGGAAAAAATGGATAACTATAACTGTGGAATTACCTGAACACCCTTGGTGGAGAGGAACTGCTTGAAATCTGCCAGTTTTAGATCACCGACAAGAACAGACTTGTGAGGAGGAGCTGCAGCTGAAGGTGGTAGCAGTGATAGCATCCCATTTTCTGTCTTCCCTACTTCAGCATCCATCCAAGCTATTTCGTAATCTCCAAGCTGCAGTCAAGTTCATGATGAATGGAAAAAATGATTGGCAAGTAAATGAACCAGTATAGACATATCCAACATTCACCTTTTTGAACAACACATTACTCATCAGCTTCTCAGATAGTTGAACCTATACCAGGAAAAACAGAAAATGATTAATATTTGCATATTGGAAGATGGTTGAAAGATAGGCCCAAAACTTGACAACCTTACCTTGTAAGCACATAAATCAGATGTGACATCAATCATCTCTTCAATTTGAGGAGCATAGACGTGAGGGCAAACAAACTTCAGGCAGTGTTGCTTCAGATGCTCTGTGGCTTCAGCTGATCCGTGTACCAAAACCTACAGACAAAATCAATCCACATAATTAATTGGTTATCCAAATTTTTGTTTGCTTACGAAAGATCGATTCTATCTCTATGTGTCCATGTATAAATATAAAATAAATTAAGCAAAAGGCAAAAGAATATTGAATTGTTAGGATCTTTTATTTCTATATTTGGAAAGTTCATAATCCATGCAAGTGCTAATAATTTCAGGTGAGGTGGAAGCAAGGTTCAGACTAACCCCGGTTAAATCTTTTTGTAAGGATTGCTCTGCATCAGCAAGTCATAAAACTATGATGGTTAAATCTTTTAATACAGATTGATTTTGTGATGTCTCAATATATTAAAACATTACAGTTTATCCAAACTCTTGGACAAGTCAGCTAGAACTCTGAATGGGAAGTTACTTAGTACTTATTTCTCTCCTCACGATTCTTATATATGGTTCATTCATTTCAAGGCTTTGGCAAGACCTATCATGTTATAAAGCTTCCGAAATTCCCTTCTAAAACTATATCTCATTTTCCCTTAAGCCTGCCTTGAAATCAACTCCAAACCATGACACTTCCCAGAATTTGTGGAGATCTAGGAAGTTGTCAAGGTCTGAGGACCTGCTTGGGAAACGTCAGACAATGGCTGGGGAACTGATAGAAAAAGAAATCGTTGGAATTTCTATTAGAACATGAACCCAAATTGGTAATCCAGGTCCTAATAAAGCCAAGGCAGAATCCCCATATTGCTAAATAGCACTTCTTATATTACAATATCATAATCAGTGCAACAAACATATCATTACAAGACATAAATAACATAAAACAACCGCACATTACTACTCAAGAGAAGGGTGAACTCATCCTACATAGAATGCTCTCGTGGTCCCCATCTATGGGCCAAGGCTCAGGCACATGAAATTTGAGGATTTTTTTTTTTTTTGGGGCCGCAGGGTGGGGGGTGGTAATGATGGGTTGAACATGAGGTAGTCTGTAAGAGTGAGAGGGGCCATCATGCTGACAACACATCACGTAGAAAGAGCTAACTGGTGATCATGCTGACAACGCATGAAAGCACAACATTACAGAGGTTCTGTCCAACATCATATTCCCTATTCGCTCCAGTTGAGACTCTTCTATCGGCAATAGCTAAGGATAGGTGGAGGATCAGTAGGAATTCTATCAGCGCTACAACAGCCATTCTGGTCTCTGCACCATCACCTCCAATTTCCTCAAACTAAAAGGTTACAAACCTCATTAAAGTTTATATTATCTTTGGGTATTCCCTTTGTATATAATTAATCCTAAAATCTATTGTAACTATTGATAATGATGCAGTCTTTTTATTTGTTGACTCTGCCAATTAGGTAAAAGGTCAAAGGATGACAAATCCCTTAAGTTTTCTGATTTGTCAACATATTTGTTGCGTTGATAGTTTCTCTTAAGTTCCTATTGATCACATGCTTGTCAAATGATGACAAGCGATGACTGACCTAGAGGGGCAGTTTCATTCTGTTAGATAATATGACTTAGGATATAAACAATTTGAAGATTTAGTGCTTCCCGAAGTTATCTAAAAAGATATCAAAGAGATCCATACAAGCTTCAGGGGAGCCACATGGGAGAGAATATTTTTAATAGATCGTCCATCTGAACGTCCTTCAAAGTCCATGTAAAGCAATAAACACCTCACTTGCACCTGTTCAAAAACAACGCCAACACCATAATACATATATTAGGAAGAGATTAATAAAAATACATTATGATCTGCTTTTCTTTGGACCAAATTGGTGATTTACTTTTCCAATGGGACAAACCTTCGGAAAGGAACCATGTATTAAATAATGAAAAGAACCATCCACATTGCGTAACAATGATTAACATCTGTTTTCTGCGGCCAAATTTCAAAGACAATGCCAGAAAGAAAGGGATATAATTTAATATCTACAGGATAACGTTTGGGTACGGTGAACCCACAATCCTGTAACCAACTTACCTCTGCTATTACAATCCTGTTCCGATGGAAAATTAGAAATTTACTGATACAAAAGCATAGAATCTTTAACATATAACAAATACCAAAATGACCCAATACCACAAGCAGCAAATGACAGGTTTCAAGTGAAAAGTCAAATAAGTGATGTGACTGTCAAAACTCAAGCTTAAAAAACAACATATTTTGTAACATCTATAGATCCCTATTTTGTAGAATAAGCATAAAGACTATTTGTGGTAGTAATCAATAAAATGACATGAAACATAATATAAATCAATATAATATATAAAATATATTGCAAGCTGCACTATTTACAAATATGGATACTGCAAGTCATTTTTTAGACTCTACAATGTACCAGCATCCCAACTAGCTCAAAGAAATTCAACCTGGTTATATAAGCATTAAATTTCAAGATACAATGGCCAAACTCTGAAGACATTTTCACAGGAAATTACAGTTATAAAAGTAGTAGAAATAGAAATTTCACAATATAATGAAGAAAAAAAGCAGCTTACAGTTCTTTCATCAGATATGACTTTTGATGGTTTTGTATCAAACAGCAAACTTGCAGCAGCTTCATCTAGTTTTCCATCCATATCTCCCCCTACCTGACAAAAAACAATACAAGAAGTAGTGAAATTCTTTCCAAAGAAGAATAATTCAAGGGAAGAAAGAAATAATTAATGAAAGAGAAGAATAAAAAGTAAATAAAAATAATAAAATTATCCAACTCCTACACAATAATCCAAGAAAACTCCCTTCAAAAATCCTTGTGCGACACAAGAAGGCCATAAAACGATATTGTAAGAAACCAAGGCAGCCTGCAAAATATGAACTCACATGCATTGCTGTGTGGTCCATGTCTTCATCATTAATTACATAATCATCTGGATTAATAACTTCACCAAAATCATCCCACTCCGTTGTATTTTCATAACAGGGGAACATTGGGGCAACACTTGTTGAAGGTGGAACAAATCCATCAATGAACACATCCCGGTATCCACCAACCCGTGAACCTGCCAATACAAGTGCAAATCTAGATGCTCAATGCAGATTAGGATTTTATAAAAATATATAAAGCCTACAATTAAGAACGATAATTCAGAAATTAAAGGAAAAAATATTTTCAGCATAGGGGTGATTAACTGAGTGATTGATGAAGTCAATATATTAAGACGTAGCCTCTGTTTTAACAGTTAACTACCTGTGGTTAATTGTTTCTAAATTACACACATTATTATCAGAAATTTCAAAATGTTCTCTCAAACTTTGAAAAAGCTGATTTAAAAATTTCAAAGTTACAATAAATGACAACTTTATACCCCCTGATTTGTTCATACACGTTCAATTTTACTAGTGATAAGTGTAATAAGTAGCATCAGAAAATTCTCAAAGGAGTAATAGTTGTTACAATGAGATTGAATCACAAAATTAACTCTGTGGTCTGATAAGTTGGAATAATTGTTGAGAAACAAGAGACAACAGATCAAGTTATCTTCGCTTTATTCAAAATGGCAAGAATGCTTTCAAAATCAGCTCAAGCTGAAGGACAGGCATATGTCTAAATTTCTATTCATCTGAAAATTTTCAAACATAACCAGAAATAGTCAAAGCTAAAATCTAGTTTCTCAAGGAACTTAGATTTGATAAAGTTGAATGCATATATGAATTAAACTAAACAAAAAGACTTCAAAATACTTATTGGAAGCATCTCATACTTTCTTGTGAAACATGACTCTTGCCAGCATCAATAACCATTGGATCACTAGTACTGTTATCATTCCCATGAGGTGCCTTCAACTCTTCCTCCTTGATAAGACTAGCTTTTAATGCCTCTTCCTTCTTTATCCGATTTTGCTCTTCTTCATAGGCAATTAGCTCCTCCCCCACCAAAGGAACCCTCTTGGACACATTGACTTTGACAGCTTTTGGAGGCGGATCAGCCTGAAGCATACGAGCTAGTGTGGCAAACTGTGTCCAGTGAAGGATGACCATGGATGTATAAATTAGAACAAACAAAAGAATAGTAAAAGATAAAACCATCACATATAATATTGTTACAAGAACAATGACACTCTTCTTTCACATTTCCCAAATAAAATATAATAGAAAGCATTATTAACATGAATATAATTTCTTATAAAACAAATTGGAGATACCATTAAGTGATGCTAAAACGGGAGAGAACACATTAATATTTTATCAACAATAATAAAGTAGACCATAGAACTACAGTTGGTGAAATTTGGGATCAATCATACAAAAACATGATGAAATTGATAGAGATGCTAATCAATTCAAGCTATATGGTTTAAATGGAGAAGAGTCACCTGAGTTATTTATGATCGGAAAATAGCTAATAAAGCAAAAGGGAAGGTTTATCACACTGCTATAAGACTAAGAATGCTATATGATAGTGGACAGAATGAGGATAAAGTAGGGGTATCCGAGACAAGGATACTGAGATGAATGTATGGCCATACAAAAGAAGATAAGACTCATAATGAAAATATACACCAAAAAGTTGGAGTAGCATCTACTAAAGAGAAAGTGATAGAAAATCATTTGAAGTGGTTCAGACACGTTTAAAGAAATCCACTAGATGCTTGACATACGTCCCAAAAAAAGAGCAACCTTTGGACATTCTCACTAAAGGGCTTTCAAGACAGAATTTTGAAGATTGCATTAACAAGTTGGACATGATTAACATCTATAATACAACTTGAGGGAGAATGTAGCACAGTCTTCACTAGTTTACATTAGCAAATAGTCAAATATCACCCTATATCTTTATTAGATTGGATCTTTTAGGCAGACTTGGTGGGATTATATTGTTGGTTCTATGCCGTCTTATATACATTCATGTCCTATACAGTAGCCTAATCAATGAAATCTGATGATTCAAAAACACAAAGATCTACCCCACCTCCACACATACAACCTACTGAAACATATGATGACCCAACAGATGACTTAAATCTTCTCATTACTGTTACCAACAGCATTAGAGAATTGCCTCTTCCATCCTTCTTTTACATTTTTGTTTTGCAACTCGAATGCACTTTTGTTTCCATAGAGGAAGGGACAAGTTCCTTTTAGCATTGAGCAACTCACTAGACTCCAATGATCGTTGAAACACATTAACAAAGGGGTATATGTTCTAGAAAAGTACCTGGCCTCTTTCTGTAAAAAGCACAAGATTTTTTACATCATTTGCCCATTCAACAAATATATCATGCGAAAAACCTGCTTCCAAACTTGCCATGGATGCTAGAACAACCTACAGTTATACATAACAAAAGCTACACATTAAAGCCGGGACAAAAAATTTGGCATCTATAAGAGCATACAAAGGATCTAACCTTTGGCCCTTCTGGAGCATTTTCAAGATCACTCTTGTTAACTATGAGTTTGACATACCTGTAGGTACAAGCATGAAAGCCTCGTAAATTGAGGTACCATTAACAAAGTATACAGTTTCTTTTTCTAAATGGTTGTATGTATCATATAAAAGAGATTAATGACCTGTTGCCATATTGTATATTTAGAAACATCCTCTATTTTTTGTTTTTTAATAGAATGCATATGTAAGAGATTCTGAAAAGAAATTCATAAAGTTTTTGAGGTCTCCCTCTTCAAACAAATCTTCTTTTAAAATATCACAAGAGGCTTAACATATGACCATAGGTTAATATACATGCCATGGTGTGCCCTAAAAGGAGCTAGAAATAAGTCATCCCAAAGACTAAAATCATCGATATTTGAATACTCAAAACTAATAACAACAGAACTTACTTCAAAAGAAAGATATTCTCACGAGTTTGTTCAAAGGACTTTGCTATGGAGTCACTCATCCACTCAAGGAAACTCTTCACATAATCAATTGTACTGGATGCAACATATGTAAGAAAATATATAGGGAAGCTCAGGCTTTCATCAGCCCAATACTGCAAACACCCCAATCAAATATCAACTTGCACAATTAGGGAAATAATATTCCAGGGAAGAAAGTAATAAGAGAGAAATGAGTCCCCTACTTACCGATTCTAACATCAAAATAAGTTCCAGAACTCGTCCAGCAGTGTCAACGGGAAGTAATACATTGCCACCTGCCCTTAGAGTCTTCTTCATGATATCTGAATAATTGCAAATAAGAATATGAATAATCAAAGAATATAAATCCTTCAGTGTTCTTCACATAAGTGGCCTAAATTTTGGTGCATGCTTGAGCCATCCACAATTGTACTGGGCGTATGTTCAATTGTCTTTCTTTTTAACAGAGAATTTAAAAAAAAAAAAAAAACAGAAAATGTTACAAATAACACATTTAAAATATTTAACAGAGTTGAAACTTCAAAATTAGAATGCTATATACCTCCAAATTCCTTGTCCTTTTGTCGTCTGTAGGGCTGATTGTTCAGAGCATTGTAGGCATCAGTTATGAGAACAGCTGGCCGTACAAAAGAACCTAGAACGGTTCCATTTAAATGCCTGAAATATGCCCACATTAATAAGTAGATTTCTTCTTCTTCATTTTCTTGGTCTAACAACGTCAAGACCATATTAAACCAAGGCCATTCAAAACATAGCTTTACGGCTTTACCTTTCTTTTCTATGATTAAAATCAACAGCATATATAACATCTTCACCATCCTTGGTAATCTTCCATACAGTACCTCCCAACAGATGTCCAGCAACATGAGGTGCAATCACAATTCCCTCTCCCTTGCCTCATTGTAGTCATAACGCCAACAAAGGTAAATCACACACAACCGCACTATGAGGAGATTATGTTTATAAGTTGTGCAAGAAATTATATTAGATATAAATAGTGGATACCATTAATCATTTCATACAAGCATATCATTCAAAGTTATACAACATTAAGAATTTTTTATCTTCAGTAAAACATACAGATTCTTACATGCATACAGGAAGGGGCTCACATAACTAAATGATTTAATGCTTTAGAGCTTCAAAATTGAAATGTATTTGAAATAAACATATGATGAATGATTCACGTAAAGAATGTAGCAAGCTGCTGGACATCTTAGAGGATTTCATTAAGCATTAAAGTTTTTAAAGTTTCTATAGTCATTTTGTAAAGGGATGTATCTGCAGAAAGAAATCCATTAAAAAGTGAGGGTAAATCAACCTCAAGAGATTCTTATAAAGTAGCATCATTTGAATTGATAAAATCAAGGAGTAAGGGGGAAAATAGAAGCTATTTTACTGGAGATATCTTAAACACTAAATTCTCCAATAAGACAAGCGGAAAATAAATTTTTTTATGCTAGATAAAACTCAAAAATCCTCTTCTTGTAGTCCTAGTCATACTTATATATAAGGTGTCCTAGGCACTAACAAAGTGGTCTTCATGCAACAAGTGCAGTAAAGCATGTTGTAAGAGCAGACAGTTACTTTCAGCTCCCCTGCTAACTTCTTCCTCAATGACCTGGTCAGACTTTTCCCTACCTACCCTCACCACTCACCACTAGCTTAGCATGATCGTGCCTTCTAAGTTCTAACGTAGGTGTTACAGGCTGTTGTTTTGATGGAATCTTATCATAATTCGTTGCAAAAGCCACACCTATGTAAACTTACAGCTGAAAGAACAAGATAATAACAGGAAGGACAAAGAGTAGAATTAAACAAAATACAAAGCAACATGCTATAAGAATACAACCAAGTCAGCTAGAAAGCCTCATTCTATGACAAATTTTGAATTGGCCAAAAAATGTACAATTGTTCAAAATTTCTACCTGTGATATGATGATTTTGGGAGTATGTTAGCCTGGTTATGCTTTGGAAAGCAGAATCAATATCATCTAGTGTGAACAGATCAAACTCTGAAACTTGCTGCAAAAGGAGATCTTTCTCACCTTAACTATTTGGCCCAAATTAAACATAACTATCAAGAAATCAAACAGGCAATTAGCCCAGTGAAGAAAAATTAAACCCGGCATGGAATCTTCACCTTTCTTGAAAGATACTGATCGTACATGGTAAGAAGGCCTAATCTGTACACTGGTTCTGTGGAATAAATGGGCGCTGAGAGTCCAAGCTGCTTCATCGCATACGGGAGGGCACCCAGGTGAAGTGTATCCGCATGTGAAAGCAAGACCGCATCTATGGTTGGTGCTACCCTACACACCGCACCACATTTTTAAGAAATGAAGAGAAACAAACACAATTATGGTTGAAGATCAATTTTAGAACGAACTCATATGCCATTACTTTACTCCTGAAACAAGAAAAATGGACCACAGAAAACCCGTCTTCTCCTTTTGTGAACAAAGCCAAAAGAAATAATTCCAGCATGGCGCTAAATTCAAGTTTGAATCTTCACTTTCTAGTTCTACGAGGGGGGCGCCAAAAATTGCAGTGACAAAAAAGAAGCAGCGATATGAAAGAAACAGAAATGACAAAACGAGAAAAGCTACTACATTCGAAAAATGCAAGGATAAGAGAGACCTAGAAAGGGGTTGGAGGAGGGAGGGGTCGAAGTGGTCGTTCCAGCCACAGTCTACGAGGAAGTTGAAGCCGTCGATAGAGACCAAGTATGAGAGAGGATTCTCATTGTACACTCCACAGAGGGGCGTCACCTGCACCGAAGTTCCCATGATTCTGTCCCAGCTTCAAACTCACCTCTCGAGACTCCCGATATGGAACCTGCGAAGAGGAGGCGGGGCTGAGACGAAGGTTACAACGATGTCGTTTCAACATGCCATTCCTTTCATTTGATTTTCTTGTGAAACCGAATACTATGTATATGGCTCTGTGTGTGGGAAAATAACAGCAAAATCCCACGAAAGCATGATAATATCAAAAAAATCCCATGAGAATTTAGTCCTCTTGCAGAGGAAACATTGATAAAATATGAATATCATATGTAATTACCATGATGCCCTCGGTTGACAAAAAAGAAATAGGAGAAGCTTTCAATTCTAGTGAGCGAGTTGAGTTGTAGACGCAAAGAGAGCAGGCGAAATATGATCTTCTCTGAATAATGATTTGAACCTATTGTCCTCTAAATTTTAAACAGGGATGACCAAGCGCAAAGGTAGATGAGGCTTTTCTCCATGATTATGATTTGAGATCATTACTATAGGTTTTTTTCCTTTTGCATGAAAATCTTCTCATAGGCAAAGCTTATGGCTTGAGCTTGAGCTTATATTTGGAAGAGTTAGTCTAAAATAAGGAAGTAAAACAAACTTGTATTGAAATTGTGTTTTGTCCACAATATTTAGTGTTATTCTGGGTTGCATTGTGGTTGGGTATAAAAATGGAACATTGTTCGATTTTTACAGTTGGTAATGGATGTGTTCCTTTTTCTTTTTCCTTTTTTTTTGGGGTCAGGGATAAGTGGGAATAGGTGAATGTAATGAGGGTTTTTGAGATGATATCTACTATTATGAGAGTAAAAACTGTGTTGGCAATACTTTAAGGCCTTTTCAATTGTTAATGAAAATCATGTGTTGTATTTGATCAAGTTTATGGGCATTAAGTGATGGAATGATTCAATCTATTTCATAGTAGAGAAGATTGTGGTGTTGGCCCATATTTAGATGATTTAGCATAAAATAGGTAAGTAATACAAAGGTTGTGTTAAACTTGTACTTTATCAATAGTCTTTATTCTTGTTCTTCGGTTTTTATTGTAATTGGGTATATGATAATGGGATGTTGGCTTATTTGTATATTTGGTAATAGATAGGTTACTGCTTTTTTGGTGAGGGATAAGTTGGAGTAGGTGAATGTAGTGAGAGTTGCTGTGATTAGACCTACCGTTGTGTGAGTAGAAATGTGTTGTCAATATGTGCAGTTATGGATGTTTTAGTTGTTAATACAAATTGTTTGTTGTAGGTTATCAAGTTTATGGCTAGTACCTTAAGGAAGAACTTGTCCTGTTTCTTTCATATAGGAGGAAATTTATAAATAACAGAGAAGATAATATTCATTATGTTGGTGGTTGTATGAGAACAAGGTGTATATAAGGAAGGCATAACGTATGAAGAGTTGAGAAGAATCATATCATCAATAATTGGAAATAAAAGAAATGATATTGTTATGAAATTCACAGTTGCCTTTGAGACATTGACATTTGTGAATCTTATTGATGATGAAGGAGTGGACCATTTAATACATTTTAGAGATAGTGCTCATGTGTATATTGGAGAGAATGGAAACAATAACAACACACAATCGATAGGAAATGATGGAGTTGAGGAGCAAGATGTGTAAGTAAGCTATGTTTAACAAATGCACCCATTTTATATGGTATAATTTGTCATTTAAGTAGTCCGAAGTTGTCATTGATAGCATCAACACTTGTCATTTTGTGCAGGTTTTATGAATTATTTGGTAGTATGCATTGATCATTTATGTATCCACCCACCATTTTAAATGAGTACAAAGAGTCACCCTCATTAGCCTATGCTATTCAAATGGTGCCAACACCTATATGCGAAATGAGTTATAGTGAATGGAAGGACTTGGTGATTGGAGAAGGACAAACTTTTCCAAATCCTACAACGCCATGTGAAGGAAAATTTTAGTGCAGAGTTTGTGAAAATATATCGAGATAGGAGTCGAATCTCAGGTTTAGCAAGGAGAATGCTCTGAATTTGCTTGATGCAATTGGTATGCAATGCTTGAATGTGACTTAATTGTTTCAATGGGAAGGTTAATAACATTATGCCTACGATTAGTAGAATGGGTTGAGAATCATGGAGATGTCGATGGGTGGGCAATGAGTAAGTTTCAGTTTAAGAGATAGGACAACATAACTAATCTTGTAGAGTCATTTAATGCTTGGATGTTGAAAGAGAGGAAACACACTTTTCCTGATTTAATACATGAGCATTAACAAAAGTTAGCAAAGAAATTGGTTGCGAGCTAAATGGTAATGTAAATTGGAAAAATGGTGTTGGTCCTAATATTGAGGCAAAATTGCTGGAGCAGACAATAAGAGTTAGAATTACTTGTCAATTACTATAGTCAGGTACTTGTTAATGACTGGCACTGTAGTCGTTAATATTAATCCATTTTCACCAAAATCCCTATAGTTTAAACTTGTCAATGGTGGTTGAAAGACTTGTCAATTCCTAATGCTCAAATCATGCCAATGGTGAGATTAACAGAGAAAAGGAATCACTTTCTTAGCAACTCGAGTGAATGGTAAAAGTGAATAAGGAAAGCAACTCTAATACATGTAAAACACAAACTCACTCAAATAAGAAACTCGAGTTGAGCATCAAGTTACAAGTAGAAACTCGAGTTTATTCATATGACTAGAGTTCAGGTAATTTTTGTTTTAGGAGAACTCGAGTTACACATATTACATTTATAATTCATTGGGTTGGATGACATTTGTTGCATCAACTTTGCAAAAAATTTGTGTCTTGTCACCCTGCCATCCTTTTCTTTGTGTTCCCTAACCAATGCATTGGCAACCATTAACATGACTTGTTAACATTTATAAAAATGTTTGCTATCAACATAATTTAAGTACATACTTCTACTGAACCACGTCCATGTAACTTATCCTATTATTTATCCATCTTCTTTCATGGAGACAACAAAGATAGGCACGAATAAGGTGGTAATCGTACATATATACAAAATACGGCTTTTTTTAATATGACGCTGCAAATAGTAAACTTATTTACCCAAATGCTGCACTTTTAAAAATATTTACCCATATATTACAGTCAAAATCATTCTTATGGTGAACGAATTTGATTTTGTACTGAAATCATCTTTGTAAAGAACGAGTTCAGCTGTACGCACGCCATACGAGACAAAAAATCGTTCAGGGAGAGTACGAGTAGGGGCTGTCAGCCCCTTACTCGTTCCTGTGGAGGACGAGTAAACTCGTCCACCACGTAAACAAGTTGTGTTCACGTGGTGCGCCTCCCAACGTTCCAACGCAGGTGGACGTGATGGCGCAGTGGAGATGTGATGGTGCAGCAGGCAGAGGCAGAAGGTGTGGTAATGAATAGGAAGAACGCATGAGAGTGAATAAGAACAGCTGAATGAGTATAAATGGAAGCACACGGTTCTCCTCTGCCTTTGCTTCATTGTTCTCCTCTACCTTTTGGTTCGTTTTTTCCTTTTCATTGCTTCATTGTTTCCTTGTTGCTTGTGTTCATTTTGCTCCCTTATTTCCTTATTCATTTTTTGATTTATTTGTAGTTGAGTGCATCCCTCGTTGGTTGTTTTTGTTGGAGTTGTTGAACAAAGTGAACTGTCACTTAAAGCTCACTTTTGATTAGAACAAGGTACTTTATTGTGACTAATTAATTTTATGAATGTTGGTATTATTTTTTATTATTTGGATGCGTTATAGTTTTTTTTT
>QFDD01002211.1:0-23137 GCA_006871305.1 Vachellia collinsii | reverse complement strand
TGTTCAGTGCGTCTGGAAGCATTGTTCTTTGTTGGGCTTGAGTAGTGATTCTATCTGCTTTTATCTGGATGATTGCGTTTTTCTAACCATCATTATAAGTATAGTCCTCCTTGAGTCTCTTTTCTCAAGGATCTTGTTCAGGAACCATTGCTATGGATGGATTCCCAGGGAAGCATATTTGGCAGTCGCATGGTGTGCCAAAGCTTCAGTGAACGGCTCTTACCTTTTCATTTGGGTAGCTCAAGATCCGTCGCAGCTCTTGATCTTTTTAGTGGTTGTTGTTAGGGTTTTTCTTGGTGTTGTGTGGACCTGTTATTCGCCAGTTTCTCTTTATGTGCTTTTCTTATTGCCTCTTGTTTGTTGTTTTCGTTTAGTTGCTTGGGCTGGTACTGTCAAGACTTTGTAATTTGGTTGTTTTCAGTTTTAATGTTATCTGTGTTGGCAAAAAAAAAAAAAGACTAGATGTGAAAAAACTATAGGGAGCAATTATGAAAACGCTGTCCAATGTTGTAATTTTTCTCTTCTTGAGGAATGACATAAAGTTCGTAAAAAATAGTGTTGATGGCCTTCCTTTTCCTCCCTTTCCCACCCTCTTTTTGCTGAAAAAGAAGTAAGATACAGAAAGTATCAATTTTGAATATGTAGAGGCTTAATTTAATCAAGAGGGTTTTTTCTCAAATCATCGGACTATGTTAGTGATATTGATTTCATTCCCAGAATGAGAGCAGGAAATTCGGAGAAAAAAAGGGAGCAGGAAATAAGTTCTACATAGTGCAAACAAAACTCTCGAGAATAACATTTGTGGCGTGTGTGTATATGTTGCTCTTTCTGATAACAAATACAAATATAAATTAGAAATTGTATATAATTTATTGGACTTAACTTACCTAAACTAGTTATTTTGATAAAAAGAATTATACCTGTCTTTTGTCTTCTGGATTTATTCAAGTAGAATCTCAATTCATGAATAACATCCTTTTAATCTTGTTTTTTTTATGAAGTTGCTTTCTGCAATTGATCGTTTAATTTTCTCAATTTGTTACTTAAGACTTTAACAAATTGATCGTTAATCGCCTATTGCTTTTGTTACTTAAGACTGTAAATTTCTACATGGCCTTTCATAAATAAAAGGGAGAATTGGGGATAAACTATCAGAAAATTAACTGTGAAATGAAACATTTTAAAATATGCAATTGAACTTGTTATAAAAATAATATGTAATTGAGTTTTCACATTATGCAACTGAGCTTTCACGTTATGTGCAATTGTGTTTCCATATTATATAATTGATCTTTCCTATATACAACTGAGCTTCCACGAGGGTTTAATGACATATCTCATTCTCCAACTAATTTTTTAAAGGGAATTTATCCCCAGTTTTCCTAAATAAAATTGCTACCAAATAATGTGTTGTTTTTAAGTTGTTTTTCCATCCCACCTTAGAGAAGTGTGCCCAAATGATTGTATGGATCTAAATCTAATCCAAAGGATAGTTATATAATTTTGGGCTCCTTCCCTCATACATACATATATATATATATATAAGAAAAACTATGATCAAACATTTTTTGTGGGTTTGCATAGGGCTTTTGTGGGTTTGCTTACACTTTGGTAAAAGGATTTTATGCATAAGGTTTGCATAATATTTCATCCTAAAATGTGGCCCAGACTGATTTACAAAAGTAGTGAGCTGTTTTGGCACATCATATTGGGCCTTTTTTGGGCCAAGGTCATTTCTTGCCCTAAAATCGAATGGGCTTCTGGGCCCAACCCGAATATAACGCGGGGTCCTATTTTCATTTCTCCGGCGTATCTCGACCCTCGCCTCCGTTCCAAATCCAGAACAACGTAGTGGGACTGAGAGTGGGAGCTGCTACTCAATCGCTGGTCCTCTCCGGAGCAAGGTACTATTTCATCTCATACACTTTTTCTGCTTTGAATTGTGGCATTGGATGAGTTTCATGCTTCGGGTTGTTTGAAACTGCTGAGCGGAGAAGTTTGAATCTCATCTCTCTGATAATTTAGTCCAAAGGCATCCCTTTTAAGCATTTTTTTGTATGTACATGTTTCTCTACTAATGGATCACCCATCTCAGAATTTGAACGAATCCCAGATAGATAAACAGACATGTATTTATCAGGTGACGTATGGTGCTGACTGCTGAGCTACTCTTTACTTTCCCATTTACTTTTTATCGTTGGGCAGTCACTTCAAGAAACTTTTTTTTTTTTTAAGCCTTATGTTATCCAGTAAAAGTGGAAGTCTAATATGTTGTAGGACATAATTGATAGTGTTATTTGGTCTGTTTTAGTTTATTTGCTGTTCTGTTTGAGAAAGCTTGAGTTTCTGAAACTTCAAATTGTCAGGTACATATCCACTTGCTGGAATGCGTAGTTGGGGCTAAATTATCTATATAGCTTGTTCAATGAAGTATGGCAGCTTTAATCTCCAGAAGACTCCAACGTTCTTTTGGTTCCTTGTATTCAATAGGTTATCGTTGTTATTCACCAAGTCCTAGTCATCCGCCATCAATTAGATCAGATGGTATTTACATTCTTTAATGTTACCGCTTACTTCAAATTCTAAATGTTATTTTGCTTACTATAAGCTTCACAATGTCCCAATTATTTTGCATCTGCAGATATATGCAACAGTTTGGCCGGGGAGAGACTGTTGTCTGCAGAACGTTCGGGCCTTCTTTCGGTATGTTGACATGGAATTTATTCTCCGTTCTCCATATGCATTTTTCTAAGGATGAATATCATTATGGTTTTGTGTTCATGGCTTTATAATGTACGACTGTATATTTAAATGTAGGTCAGCTCATTGATCCGTTCTCATCGGCAGTTTTCAACTACTGTTCTAACTCCTGGGTCTGGTGATAGTACATTTCCCTCTGATTTATTGTCAAAAGTGCCAGAGGCTGCTCCTGAGCGTACTATAGGTATCAGTGATATTGTTAAATCTTCTACCTGAATTTCATAATGCTTCATTGTTGCTCCGAAATTGATATATTCTTAAACATCAGAACATTATTCTTCCAGGAAGAATTCCCATGTTACTTTAGATAACTGGGATATTTTTGAATTTCCTTTTTCATTCTGTATTTTTCTTAAAGGGGAAAAGATGCACAATTCTCATGTAAAGGTCATATGCAAGTCATAGAGTAAACTTAAACTTTCGGAGCGTACTGTATGCATTCTCAAGGAAAAAGAATATAATTGATCCTTTGATCTTAAAATGATAAATTTCAGATAATTAATCACTTGCATGCACTATGTGGTGTATATTTCTATATCATGGAGAATCAAGTATTATATGCATGCTTAATGATTTGATCCCACTCTAACTTATGAACTTGTGTTGGATTTCTTTATCATATCTCGCATACTCTCTTAAAAGTCATGCACTTCACGTTTTTCTTATTAGTCTGCTGTGTTTTTTTTAGCCTTAATGTCTAAGGATTCACACTTTTTGCTTTAATCATGCATCTATCTATTTTAAAAATAAGGATGATGGCGATGTTTAATTATTTCTTTATTATAATTTATAATGAATTAGACACATTTTCCCATGCTTGCGTTGGGCTTAATGAGTTCTGTATGGCTCATAAATGTTGCGGCTTGTTATGATTAAAACTGAAGTGCGCCTTGATTATGTATGGTCTTTTCCCTATCCATCATGTATTATATCAATTGTCAAGTCTTGATCATCATGGAAGTGTCGGTATTTGGGTGTGGCCTTCTATGTTTTAAATGATATTTTATAGCTTGTAACTAATGTTGTTTTATGTGTAGGGCTTTACCAGGATCTTTTGATTCCGGTGACCAACTTTTATAATGAAGACAAGGGCTTCATGGTTTTAGCTGGTGATGTTTTTGATGTTCCTATTAGGAAGGACATTATCCATCGTGTTGTTAGGTGGCAACTTGCGAAGCGACAGCAGGTAGTAGCTGTTCTTAATTCTTTAAAAACCAAAGCTTGATTCTTTATGGTTTACATGTTATGATGGGGAAATTCTATATTTGAGTTAGGGGAGACTGCGGATGTGATTTTATAGCATCAACCAAACAATAATTGGGATGGTTTTTATGTTGAAATTCCAAGTCATTTTCTTTCATCAGTTTGTTGAGGCATTGACAATTTCTTGGCGGAAAGGGTTGAATAGGGGAGAATATGAGAAACATATGTATTTGAACAATAACTATGGTTTGGCTTGTTCGTATTAAAGTTTGAGTATGCAATATTTCTTGTCTCATGTCCGTGATTAGTTGAGCTGTCTTAGTATACTTGTATTGTCTTGCAATCGGACAATATGGTATTAGATGCATAAATTATCTAGGAGTGGGCGTACAAGGCTTTAGCTCTGGAAATTCTAGTTAGGGAACTTAGGCATCTGCTAATTGAGTGGAACAGGGAACGCACTCAACAAAAACTATCAGTGAGGTCAGTGGGACTGGGAGAAAGCCTTGGCGACAAAAGGGAACTGGCAGAGCAAGACATGGTACTTTACGTGGGCCTCAGGTAACATAGCATTCTGCTTATTTGTTAGCCGCCCATGTCTTTCCGCCTTCCTTCAGAATTTGCTGCATTATTAAGATTTTTGGTGCTTGAATCTAATGAATTGATGAATGGGTACCAGTTTAGGGGTGGTGCCACTATGCATGGGCCTAAGCCCAGAAGCCATGCCTTCAAACTCAATAAGAAGGTCCGCCGGTTGGGGCTGAAGATTGCTCTGTCAGCACGGGCTGCAGAAGGAAAGGCAAGTCTCTTCCTTACCTCGTCTAAAATTTACAGATCTCTGCTCTTCATCATTCTGTTTTCTTTCATCGTTGAAACATTACCTGTCCTGTATGAGTTTAAGAATTCGTTGCTTCCCTAGGCTTGACTATATGACATTCCATTTTTTCTTTTTGAAGTAATACTTCTGCTTAACTACTGGCTTGATAGGCATTGCTATGCCCCCCTAATGTCAAGTTAGCGTTGTCTGTGATATGACTATTACCACTGCCTTTATGCATTAAGAAGCTCTCAAGCATAAGGAACCAATTATTCGTCTTTGTAATTCTTGTGTATCTCCTATGGAGGTTGAACGTCTTTGGCACAAAACATGTAATCATGTACTGATTGCTGTGACATGTGCCTAGGTTTTGTAATATGTGCATGTGCGTGTTTCTTCTTATAAATAATTCTTGACTTATCATTTGTTGTTATCTATATTGTTCAGTGGTTTGACAACAAACTGGCGATATACAAAAGTTTTATGAATTTATTTCAACACTCTGAAGCTTCTGTCAAACCTCAAGCTGTCTGATAATTTTTTGTATATTGTTTAATTGTCTGAGTTTCATGTGGTTTGGGGAAAAATCTCAATGCAGTTTTTTTTTGGGTGTATTTCTTGCCAAAGGGTTGCCTTTCCTTCTTTCGAGTTTGACTGCTCTTCTGGGCATACATCAAAGCTCATATTCCGTAGTTTACTTGTGGGTGTCTGTCCTTGAAACTCAGTTATTCATGTTTTGTCCTTTAGCTTGTTTCATCCCATAATTTAACTCATTTGTACCATTTGCTTACTCTATCCTTGGTAATATTTCCCTTGCATTTTACGTTGAATTAGAGCTTATAATTTCACCTGACATTAACCTAATTGGGCGACTGCATATATACACAGCTTCTTGTTTTTGACAATTTGGAGGTTCCCACCCACAAAACCAAGAACATTGTGAACCATGTCAATCAAATGGAAAACACCAAGAAACTTTTGCTCGTAGATGGTGGTCCCATAGAGGAAAAGTTGAAGCTGGCTACACAAAATCTACATTATGTTAACGTTCTTCCCTCCATTGTAAGTTACATTTTTCATCCTTTCTTGTTTCGATATAGGTAGGAGCCCTAATTCATAAATCAGCTTCCTAAAGTCAATGGGTGTTTTCTGTTCAGAAACGTACAGACTTCCGAGAGATTCTGTCAACTTATCAGACGTAATGGAAGTTTCCTTTGCTCATTTATGTTTCACATGTTCTTGTAGGGTTTGAATGTCTACAGTATTTTACTGCATGATACATTGGTGATGTCTCGTGATGCTGTTAACAGAATTGTTAAGCGTATGCACACTCCAATAAACCGTTGAGGCAGTTTTTCGGTTATCTCTTGCTCAGAATTAGGAATGGTTCACCCCACTTTCCTTCCTCTCTTCTGTGCAACAACAAAAGGAGACCAAGTTGTATGCAATTTTTGTTGATTAAAAGTTGGGCTAGTAATGCCAAATTTGCTGTTTCCAAGCTTGTAATTTTGGGAACTTTGATGGTTGAATTTTGATGAAGTTTAATTGGAGTGCTCAGGTTTCTCAAAGATTTGTAGCGGTGACATCTTTATTCCCATTAATCTATGCTCCAAAGATTCAGACACCAGATTTCTGAATCTCTCTCTCTCTCTCTCTATATAATTCACCAGATCTGATTAGCCAACGATTTTAGACGGCGTGATGGATCCATTTGATTAAGTAAAACAAGGTCTCATGGATGGTATGGACAAGAGGATATTACATGTTCTCATGTTTACCTGCTATTAATTTCTAGCTTATTTGGATTCATTTTTAAAAAGTAATTGTACATAATTTGAAGTAAGTATGCGAGAAGAGTTTTGTTTCGGTTTATTTGAAAGTGATTCTAGAAGTATATTTTGAAGGGTTAATAAGCCTAACATCTCATTATTATCCTCGACATGCCAAACATCATAGATTTTTTTTGGCCTTGCATATGAACCGTACAGCTTTGATTAAGATAATTTGTCTTTAGCTTATGATGATTGAGCAAACATGTTGGCACCAACCATGGCTGCACTAAGATGATAAATCTCAAACGGCATTGTTTCTTTCTCGATTGTGACTTTCACTGTTCTTATTTCCCTTCCTCTTTGTGTTCCGCTTAATGCTTACAAATGCTGGACTTGTGCTTCTATCTACCGGTTCCCCTTTTTGTTTACACACAGGAATTAGTGACATCTACAGAGACGGAATGCCTATGCCAACGAATTTTAAGTATTATATTATACGTTAAGTGACACTTTCAGCAGTTATAAAAAAAAGGAAGAAGATGAAATCTAGTTATATAACAAACAATTTTTATGTTCATTATGACAAGGAACATTCATGATTTAAGATTTTTTTTTAATGATATTTACAAAAAATATACATTCTGTTTCTTCTCACTTTCTCCAATTTAAGGACTTCTTTTCTAATAACTAGTTTTCAAGAGTAAAGATTTGTTTTTATTTTTTCTCTATACAAATTGGGGAAACATCCTCAGATCTTCATGAACAGGGCGTGGTGGGTTTTGGCAAAAAGTTGAGCCAAAAAATAATAATCAACAGACGAATAAACCTGGTAATGGACAAAGAAGCCTTGCTTAACGCCAAAAATCTCGTAACCCGCTTGATAATGAACCTTAAGACCGTATTGCATCGATTCTAGAATCACTGGTAAACTCAGGCGAAGCGTCACACTTACTCGTTCCTCTCATACAACACAAAAGTCCTCAGCTTCAACCTTAGGGTTCCTCTGTTCTTCTTCTCGCCAAATTCTTAGGGCTTACAATTCATACATTTCCAATCTTATGGCGAAAACTAGACCCGGCAGAAAGGACTTGGACTCATATACCATCAGAGGTACCAACAAGGTCGTCAGAGGTAAATCGCTATCTATTTCTTCTCACAGAATACCCAGTTCTGTTTCTATGTTAAAAATCGCTCCTTTCGTGAGTTTCTGGGTTTCGATTTCCAAAGATGTGCTTTTGCGCTTCTTTTTGCAGCTGGAGACTGTGTACTGATGCGACCTTCCGACACCAGCAAGCCTCCGTACGTGGCTCGTGTGGAGAAGATCGAACAAGATAATAGGAACAACGTTAAAGTCCGCGTGAGATGGTATTATCGGCCGGAAGAGTCGATTGGAGGACGCAGGCAATTCCATGGAGCGAAAGAGCTATTCTTGTCGGACCATTATGACGTCCAGAGTGCTCACACCATTGAAGGGAAGTGTATTGTACACTCTTTCAAGAACTACACTAAGCTTGAGAATGTAGGAGCTGAAGATTACTACTGTAGATTTGAATACAAGGCTGCCACCGGGGCTTTCACGCCAGACCGTGTTGCTGTGTGAGTTTGTTTAGCTTTCTTGTTTATGGAATTATGGCTTTTGGAGAATTGGATTCCAATAACCAATGGGTTTCTGTTGATTTGGTTTGCATATTGAAGGTATTGCAAATGCGAGATGCCTTATAACCCGGACGACCTCATGGTGCAATGTGAGGGGTGCAAGGATTGGTAAAATCATTGTATTCTGCTTCACTTTGCTCACTATTAATGTATTCGCGCATGCTTTTTAGATGTTCCGGTCTTTTGAGTATTACGACTTGTTATTTACTTGGATGAAGTCATTAGAATAATTTCCTGTACCTGCAGAAGGAGCCTGGAGTTCTAATAAGCTTCGAGGTCAATATTGGCCCTAAAACATAATGGAAGATCATGAAGGATTTAGAACCAAAACCTTCTATTGTAAAAAGATGCTTAAATAAGTCCCATGGTACACTAATTTTGATTATTTATCCTCTATTTTGGCATGCTAATGTTTTGCATGTTGGAACTACGGATTCTATATTTCCTATCTATTACCTTCATGCCACCACTCTGAATTTTTTGACGTTTCTTTTCCCAAATAAAAGTTAGCTGATACAAATCGAATGATGCATTTGCTTATTCTTTACAATGATTGATTTGGTGTTATTGTTGAAAAGTTTGCTTGGATAAGTTGGCTAAATCAATGCAAGGTTGGGGATGTAGATATATAGTACATTAATTGACGCTGCCTTTTACGACATGATAATTTGATACATTGCAACATTGTTAGATTTATAGAACATCCTAGAAATATTATTATTAGGTTTTTTATATATTTTTAAAATCTCTATTTACTTTATCAAATACATATTTCAATCTTTGTAGGTTTCTTGCAGGTATCATCCTGCCTGTGTGGGCATGACTATCGAAGAAGCCAAAAAACTGGACCATTTTGTATGTTCCGAGTGTTCTTCTGATGATGACATGAAAAAACCGCATGCTACATTCTCCGTATCACCAACATCTGATGGCAAGGTGAAAACTGCCTGCATCCCATCCCTAATAATTCTACATGCCCTTTACCTTTGCTTCTTTTGATTTTGTTTCTCCAACATATTCATCACACTGCCATCCCGGGAGAGGTATAGAAAGGTGGTGAAAACATTGGCAAGGAACAGATGGTTGGTTCAATGTTTGGGGTATCATTTGGAGATTGATGAACATTTCTTCCATGGTGTGCTCTCAGGACTTTTGGTCTTGAAAATAACAATAGAGCACAGCTCGTCTCTGCATCTATAAGATTGGAGTGCTGGAGTGGTTCTTGTATGGCAAGTCAAATTTTCATCTCATTTTAGTTATTTATATCAGGGAACATGTTTCAAAGACACAAAAACAAAATTGGTAAAAACAAGAATTTACCAAACTTGCGCACTACTAATTCATTAGCTGGTCATATTTGTCTTTATCATGCCTGTATTCCTATTTTGAATGGCCATTATATTTTTCAGTTGAGTGGTAAACTGGACTGTTTTATTTTTTTTTCCCTACTTTGAATATTGTAATTAGTTAGTGCTGTGTGTTGGTTCAAATTAAACAAATTGCACTGTTAAAATATGTTTTTTTATGTCTTTCAATGATTTCTTGAAACATGGGAGGCAGTTTTAGCTTCCTTGGATTATCAATCTTGAATGCGAGTATACAGATAGATGCAGTTATTGCTTGGGATATAGGTGTATGAATGCTTTTATGCTTATGAGCTTTCCACTTATCACTTATTGTCACTATTTGTCATGCCAGGCATACATTTTTATCTTGCTCAAGCTGTTCTTTCACTTAGTTGATCTGAACAGATCTGTTAGGTTTTCCATGATTTAGTCTTGTGCCAATTCCTAAATTGGAAAAACTACAAAACTCTGCTTAAGCAATTTTCTCCTGGGCGACCCCTTATTCCTCTAATTTTGGATTCGGTTGCCAGTAGTTTTATAAATGAACCTTGCCATCTCATCATCAGTGAATTTACATGTGCGTTCTTCCATAGTCATGACATTTCAGGAATTATCTTTTAATTGTTGAAACCACCATATGTTATTGATGTTCTAATGCATAGTTTGAGATCCATGTCATGCTTGTTTTATGGGGATAGGCTGAAATTTATAGGATGTTAGAACGGTGATTACCCTGCTTGTTGTCATCTATAAAATAAATGTAAAAATGTATTATTGAAGGTATGATAAATCGATCAATTTCATTTTCTGGTGTTATTTGGTCTAATTAAGCTCGATTATTTTTAGTGCCAGTGCATTAATTACCTCCTTCCTTGATGTATCGTTCTCTACATATCACTCTTTATTTTGGTCGATTGAATTGTCTAAGCTCTTTATGCAGAAGCCTTTTCCTTTGAGTGCTTAAATTCCACCCATCCGTTCATTGGGTTTAAAATCAGAAGACAGGAATATCAGTCCTCTGAAAATCTAATCGTCCCCTTACCTCCTCCTAAACTAAGTGTCTGGATTTAAAATTCCCATTTATTTATTTATCGTTTTTGAGAGTATAAAAGGATCGCAAAGTTTCTTTCGTTGGATTGCCAATTTGGTTATTGTTTGTACAAGAGATAGGGTGACATGGATTGCCATACTTGTCATTCTGCTCCTGCACCGCATCCTTCTGGCATATCTATCTATTTATGGTGCTTGAGATAATAATGATCAGTATGTATTTGTTTTAGCTGTCATTCGAGATGCTTGCTTAACATTTTAAATAGTTTTAATTTAGATATCTTAAGCGTTTTATTAGAAAACATTAAAGCTTCTGAAAGAATTAATTATGTGGGCCTGCTGAATTGTGAGGAAAATAATCACAGGTCATGTGTTCATGAGATAATATGGTAGAAGACATGCAAAATCTATTAAAGTTTTATTCTTTTGATGGTGGCATTGAAAAGGAAAATATCTTGTGAAGGTTACTTTTTGTGTGTTTTTTTTTTTCCGTTTTTCAAAAATCAGGTTCCCCACGTGCTTTATTAGTAATTGGTGAAATTTATATGAACTGGCAGGTGGAGCCGAAGCGGCGGAAGAGATGACCGTTGTAGGGACAAACTGTCAAAAGACATGACTGCTGCTGCTGTTGTGTGTGTTTGTAAAAGCTTCGACCAGAGGCTACGAAACATGTTGCTATGTATTTGCTCTCTTAATATATGTGTATGTATCTCTGTTTATTTAGATCTCTTGAGTCTTGACATTTGATAATGTTTCCCTTTCTGTCCAGAAAGTGATCATTCCTATGAGGTAACATCAAACCTTAAAACATTGGCGTAACAAGAAATTGCCATCCCCATCCCCACCAGTTTTAAATTATTCACTCTTTCTTGTTTGTCCATCAGCCTTTTCTTTTTTTTAGTTCTTCACTCACTAATTTTTCTGGGTACTGTGCCCGCCAAAAGCGTTCGTGTAGCTGCGTAATGTGATCTTTCATTCTTTCCCATGTTTAATCATTCGGGTCGGACTTGATGGTTTTGCGGTATGAATTTGATAGCCCGAGATAGATCTCTTGCAACGACGACTTTGCCCCACGCGTTCACATTATTTGACCCAAGGGAGAGGGGGGGGGGAACAGAAGCAAAGAACAGCTTTTTTCTAACATATTTAAGTCGATCGCAGTTGCAGTTTTGACCAGATGATGTGTTGTTTAATGCTGAATGAAGTGGAGTCTTTTTCTGAGTGAGAATTTTTCTTAACGTAATTATGTTAACAAAGTATGGTGGGGGAAAGCAAGAACGATGGGGAAAAGGACAGCAACTTATGTTGACGGCAGCGAAGTGTTCTTTAAAATCGCTCACTCACAGATCGACACATGCGTATACGTGCGTATAAACGACTTAGTTAGCGTTTGTGTGTGTGTGTGTGTGTGTGTGTGTGGGGTTTATCATGAATAGGCATGATTTGTGGGTTTAGAGATATAAAGCATGCACTGTGAATAGAAGCTTCCTTAAATTGGTGTTATGTTTAAGATGTTATTAGTATTAAATGTTGTCACCTTTTTCAGTAGAAATTCTAACTTTAATTTATCATGATTGAAATTATTTTGCTAAACCCAACCCCATTAATAAAAAGCTCCACTTTTTTTTTATTTATTTATTTTTTGCTTTGGTGGGAATTACATACATGTACATACACACATCTTTCATGAAAAAGCATGCACAAATATGTCAACGTGGGGTTTAAGGTTAACAAGTCATTCAAATATTTGAAACAAGGATAGCCGCATTACATAAATGTATGTAGTACGTGCGTGTTGTAGTGGGCAAGTTTAATTAGCTGCGTGCATGGGAGGGTTGACGAAGCCTTCGAAAGCACATGCAGAGAACTCTAAGGTGGTGGAGCTAGCGAATCTCCTGACCTAACTATGCATCCATCTCTCTCTCTCTCTCTCTCTATATATATATATATATATATAGCTAGCTTGCTTTTCTTGTTCAACCCTACGTCTTTAACTTGTTTTCTTTCTAAACTTTTTTAAATTAGCTAGCAAACAGTGGCCAACAAAGAGTCCTAGTGTCATTTTAACTTTCTATATTATTGTAAAAGATATTGTATCACTTAATAAAACTTTCATACCATCACGACTTTTCCATTTCGTGTTGCTGGTCTTGCATTAATCATTAGTACAGGAAAGACATACAAATTTTCTTGGGATCTAAATAAAGGAATATGTATAGTGTCAATGAGAGGGCAGGCGTACAAATATATATATATATATATATACACCTGCAATTAATATGAAGGTGGTGTGACATTCATTATATAATTAGTTCGGTATGCTTCGTGTTAGAGATAGTAATCAAATATTAATCACAAAATTAGTTGAGATATTGTGTATTTTAGTGGTCCTAATCTCTATATAAAGAAATCCTTATGTTTGTGCTCTTTTTAATGAAAATGTTTTAATTATCTTTTTTTTATAGGTCACAAATATCTATAATCATGGATATTATAGAGAAAGGAAAATAATCAAAATAAATTTATGGGATAGAAGATTTACAAAAAAAACAATAATTAAAATATTTTTATTGAATAGAGTATAGACTTCTGGAGTACGTAAAAGAGAGTTAGATTATGTAATTACATAAGATTTATTGTGTCATATTTATCTCAACTTGCACAGTTTCCATCTCATAATAACGAAGCAAACACAAGGAGGAATATCGATCCAGCTGGGCTGCAACCGCGGATGCATAGAAGAGAACAAAGGATTTAACTGGAAGGCTTATGAGAATGAGATCGATGATTAATTTCTGTAGCTAGCTGCAACCCCTTGGAACCAAAAAAAAATGAACCACAAATTGACAACATATATGTACTCTATTTTAATTCACATGAGTTTGCTAATTACAAGCTCCATCTGAAGCTGGTAATCATCATTATATATACCTACCCTGAGTCTCTCTTCAAACTGCATAACTTGGACCTTGCTTTGTTTCTTATCTAGCTGCGGAGCAAAATGCTATATATATATATATAAAAACTTTTGGGATACAGAAGCAAGAATAAATAAATAAATAAATAAAAGGGAAAATTGGGTAAAATCCCCCATTGGTAAATTAATTGAAGAATGATATCTTTTTAGTTGCACATGACATAAAAATTCAGTTGAACATTGTGTAAACTCAATTGTATATGTGTGGAATATTATATTTTACAATTAATTCCCAATTTTTTTAAATAAAAATCTACGAACTACCATTTCAAACAAATAACAAATCCCTATTTATTGGGGCACCCAAACAAATCGCTTTCATAGATAATAGACAGCGATATATATATATATATATCTATCTATGTATGTATAATTCATTAAATTAATTAGATGTAAAATGCAGTACGTTTAGTCCTTAATTAATCCTTCAAAATCCTGCATTGCCCATTTGGAGAGTCACCATTTCCCTTGTCGCATTAAGCTTTCAGGCTCTACTATTATATATAATCTTCACTTCTCTTTCTAATGGGAACAAAATCACAAAAAAAAAAAAAGATCAAATGAATAAGAAAGAAAGAAAGGTTCAAACTTATCGTTGATTGCTCCACTAATCATAAGGCAAAGGAAACTGGGCACAGCCAGCAAGAAACAAAAATGTGCTTTACACACACACAGTCTTATACATGAAAGTCTCTGAATTTTTCGAAGAAACTTTGGGAATAAGACAGTCAAATATAAAAATAGTACCACATCGAACCAGATGATTTTCATGGAGATTAAGAGAACCAAATAATATTTATTTATATACATATATAATTATATTATATATCAATTTATAAATCATGTAAATTAGTTTAAAAAAATGATAAATTTAAATATTTTTAAGTGTTGAATTTAATTTCTTCAACTAATTTCTTATAAACATAAAATAATGTCTTACATACTTTTATTAAAGAATATAATATACCACTATTTAATAATATAGAAGTTAGATAGCTAATTTACAAATATTAAAAGAATTAGTTAAATTAGTTATTTGTAACAAATGAATGTTTAAAATACCCTATTTAATTATGTGAATTAAAACTTTTTGATGAAAATCCATTTCATATGTGTAATCAATAGGGATACTTTTGAATAAAAATTACAACTCTTGTTCTTTAATATAAGAGTCAATTAACTTTTTAAGGTGATAAAAAAACTAAATAAATTATTTAATTATAATATATATTCTAAAATATTTATATGTATCGTTAAATTATATATTAGTTTTTAAGCCATGCAAATTAATTTAAAAAAAATGATAGATAGATTAGTTAATTAATTTGATTCTTTAATCCATTTAAAATAAAGTTAACTAACTTTTATATTAGATTAGTTAACGGAGTCAGTATAAATTTGACCAAAGTAAATCACTTTTCTAAGTGCTATAGTTAGGATGAAAGGAAGTAATATACATACATATATATATATATATATAGAGAGAGAGAGAGAGAGAGAGAGACGAAATGAAGCCAGCTCGTGCTGTGGTGAAGCAGCAATGATTGTCTTCTCATGATCATCTTCGTCGTGTCCCCAAAATGGCCACACATCGAAACCCAAGCCGACGATTCGTCCTCCTTCATCATCATCTTCTTCTTCTTCTCTATCAGTTGTGCATATTCAGAATCGAAGCCAAGTGCAGGCCCCAGTATGGCTGCGAGCTGGCTTTAGCTTCCTACTTGGTTGACGGAAAAAACGCCAACCTCACTCGAATCAGCCGACTCTTCGATCAGAAAATTCCAGACATTCTCAAATACAATCCCAATCTCAGAAACCCTAACACGACCCTCCCAACCCTGATCCGCCTCCGCGTGCCCTTCACATGCCGCTGCTTGAGCGAAGACTTCTTAGGTTACACCTTCTCTTACACCATGCAACAAGGCGATACCTACAAGTCCATTGCTCATGAGACTTTCGCCGGTCTCACCGACCATCAATGGATGACCAGAGTCAACCTTCTTGAACCTCACTTGATACCCGCCGGGACCCTTGTCAACGTTACTGTGAATTGCTCCTGCGGCGATGCACACGTATCTATGGATTACGGGCTGTTCTTGACGTATCCGATTCGGCAAGGCGAGGGATTGTCGGAGGTCGCGGCGGAGAATGGTGTTCCAGCCGAGTTGCTTCAGAGGTACAATCCTGGGTCCAATTTCAGCGCCGGCCTCGTGTTTGTGCCGGCTAGAGGTTTGTCCTACGAACTTCTAAGTGCTAACAGACTTCAACAGTGACACAATATTTTATAAAACATAAAATTTATAACAAATTACTTTATTTACGAGTTGTAAATTTATAATAGCACCTCTTGTTATTAATATTCTAAATATTTATGTTATAAAAATTATAAATACTTTATACTAAATCTTAAGTTTCAACATCTACTAAAAAATCAACAACTAATTAAATATGAATTGGTTATTGTATTCGATAATTTTTTTTGGAAACCTCATTTTTTATCATAGTATGTTAGTTAGTCTTCACAGATTTTGTCGAACTCTAAAATAAGATAATAAATTTCTTAAATTTTTCAATTTGTATATGTAATTTTTGTTTTTTTTTTTTGTAGTTTGTGTTCTGGGTAAACGATTCGTTATATATTTGCCCAAAAAAAAACTATTCGTTATATACTTTTATTAACGAAAAGATGTGTGCGCGCGGGCGCGCTCCACTAAATCCTCATATAAATATTTTGAATGATACGCCTATGGCTTGTTTCCCCCCTAAAGAATATGGCTTCTTTTAAATTTTTAACCATTATCAAATAAATCTTTAGGGACTACTTGATATGAGTGATGTTTAGGTAAAATTTTTGTGAGTTGAATTTAAAAAAATTGAAAAATTGAGGCTATAGAATTTTGACAAAAATAGGATGTATGGTAAAAAAAAAAAAGAAAAGTCAATTAAAAAGTTTGAACCTTACTTCTCTATTATTATTTTTTTAAATCCAACTCAAAAATATTTTCCCTCCCCTTATACCAAATAGACAAGTGAAGGTCATATTCTGACAATTCTTTAGCATGTTATGTTTTACTAATAAAATACCCCTACAGGTCTTAAATTGCTAGTATATACGTGTATACATATCATAATATAGTACTTCCAATTAATTATAAAATTGTATAGTTTATCAACATAACTCATTCAAATGATATTGTCCTACTGCTATTTATAATTTCTAAATAATATAAATTCATTATTTTCGTTTTCTTCCCTTGTGGATTATGGTGACTGGCGACGCTTCTTTCCAAGGAAAATATCAAGTTGGAAATCTCTTAACAAAAAAATTACACGTTATGGCATCGAATATATACCAATTGATTTACAATCTTCATCACTTATGTAACTCCTAGAAACGGCCTTAAACCAATGAGTGTAAAAAAAAAAATCATAGAAACGTTTTAATCTGAAACAAAGTTCTTACCAGTATTAGATAATCCACATTAAAAAAATGTGAAAGAACCTAATTTATTGTATGTGAGTTGTTTTTATAGAAAAATACTTATTTCAAATTCTTTATATTCATTATATCAAGTTCTTTAATCACATATGATTATATGTACTATTTTTAAAATATTATTATTTAACTATAAATCCTTATAAAAAAAATAGGATATATGTATCCATTTGTAATTCGAAAACTTGTTATAATGAATATATGCAAGTTAAAGTGCTTTTTATAATCACTGAAAGTAGTCTCATTAAATCATCACAAGCACGAAGGACTCACTGTACGTGGGGCTATGAAAATCTCTTTTCCTGTTTACCATGGAAACCAGAAGAATCTATTAATGTAATCACACTACAAAGATGGCTTATATTTAAGACTGGAGTACCAAATTGTGTGTTTAGGTAGGTATTTGGAATTTGCACTTCGATCACATGTTTGATGCAAGTTGTCAAAGAGCCATGCGTGCCTAATGATGATGTTTTTTATATTCTATTTTGCAGATGAAAATGGAAACTATCCACCATTGAAGTTCAGGCAAGTTGTTATATTCTACCACGTGATCTTGTCATATCATTTTGGCTTCTACATTATATCTTGGTTCCTCAGTAATTTCTCACACACAGATGTATAAATGATGATTTGTACATCAAATCAGCCTTTCTCACTCTGTTGCACTTGATTAATGATTTATCTTATGTGTATGCGTTTGTGACATAAAAGGATTACTTTGACTCTAACACATCAATAGGGTGACAGAGTAACTGATTTCATATAAAGATAACAACTTGTACATTAAAATGATGTCAGAAATAATTGAGGGACTAAACAAGTATTATATTTGAGCCATCTTTCCAGAACAAACTAGATGATTTATAATAACTCACTGTAAGTTCAACGCACTCTTTTGCAAGTTGTTTTATCAAGTCCTCTAACTCCAACACATCTATGTCTGGTATCTTATTCCCATTTGCAGATCAGGTGATGATGAGGATACTGAACTGCTCTATTCAAGTTTACAACTTACACATAAAAGCATCGGTGTGTTATTAATATTTATGGCATCCGATTTTGACATCGTTGTGCCGTTTAAAATAGGAATCTTTGGTGGAACTGTTGCTGGTATAGTTGTTGGAAGCATTTCTGGGACCTTACTCCTGGGATTACTATATTGCGGGCTATGCAGAAGAAAGAGAGTGGAAGACGCATCCCTTTTCTTGAATCCATTAGCATTTGAAGATAAGTATAATCAACTTGGACATCGTAAGTCAATCTATTCTTATGCATAGTTTCTATGTTGATCTCTTGGGTCTTGTCTTTGACAGATTATTTGTGTGATCATATTAGGAGACAAATAGTTAAAGAAGAAAATGGGACTCAAATCTCATAGAAACAACTAGTTTAATGTGGCAAACTAGATTTATGAATTTCTCAGTGAAACAAGGAACAACTGAGGAAATGAATATGCAACTGAGTTGACCTCCAGCAACTCAAATCCTTAATTAAAGTAAGACAAGAAGAAAGCAAGATTAAGAAGCAGATCGTGACACAACATCCAGTTTTTGTCTCTTTCTATTTTTATTCTAGAATTTGAAATTATATATATTTAAGTTTTCATAAGTTGAAGTCTGCGTGTTTCTTGGATTCAGGTCCTGGAAGCTCCTCAGAGAAGCTATCAGAATTGGTTGGTTGTGCTACTCCTAGGTTGACAGGTATTACAGTGGACAAGTCAGTGGAATTCTCGTATGAGGAGCTTGCTGAAGCTACTAATGGCTTTAGTATGGCTAATAAGATTGGACAAGGAGGCTTTGGGTCTGTTTACTTCGCAGAACTTCGTAATGAGGTTTGTATTCACTAAAGAAAGATTTCAAAACTTTTATGAGTCAAGGTTCACAATCTTTTTATCAGTCTGCTATAGGCTTAAGGCTGACCTTAAAATTGAAGCAGAAGTTCTAATATTTGCTAGACACTGACAATTTCCTACAGAAAATGGCGATTAAGAAGATGGATATGCAAGCATCAAAAGAATTCGTTACCGAACTGAAGGTTCTCACCCATGTCCATCACCTAAACTTGGTATGATTTCCCCTCGTGTTATTATCTTATCTTCATGCTTATCGTCTTATCGATTTGTACAGATTTTTCCAGAACAGCTTGTGATGTCGCATGAGAGGTTAAAAGCTATTCTATTTGGATTAATTGATGATAACACTTCAAGGGAGAATCACTATATGAGCTCTGGAAAAAGAAATTTAATCACAAAAAATTCCTCGTAACAAGTGAGAGTATGAACTTGTTGTCATTTTAAACTTATTAATTACTATTACATGCTGCAACCTGCTTGTTTTTGTAAGACTTTTTTAGTGTTTACATTTCTTTATTGGGGCCTCAAAGTGATTCTCCCTTTAAATACAAAGGGTTTATGTAGAAAACCTCCTCCAATAATGCTTTAACTGTGCATCTGTTCTATTTCCATTTATTTTTGGAAGTGAAGTTCTCTCTGCACTTTTCATCACGTCTATAAGCTAAAACGGCAAAACCAAACATTAAATTCTACGGCCACACACACTCTCTCTCTCTCTCTCTGACCCCACTCAATGGAGAATAGATATTCTATGCCTAGAATTCTAGTTACTTTCCATGCCAGGGTACTAGATATTAGTTACCTAAAAGCCAACAATGATGATTCCTTTATATATGCTCTTAGCAGGTGCGTTTGATTGGATATTGTGTTAAGAACTCCTTATTTTTGGTCTATGAGTACATTGAGAATGGCAATCTAAGCCAACATTTACGTGGCTCAGGTAAAAACATAGGGCCCCCTCTCCCACTCTTTTATGTTCAGATATTTGAAATAGTATGGTATTAAATACAAATATGACATTATTAGTATCAACAATAACATCATGATACTTTAAAACGTTAATGTGTAAATTTGTCTTGAAAGTTTTCCCTCAAGAGCAATGTTACTCAAGAAGTTTTAAAATATATCATTCTTGTCTCATTCTATTAAATGTCAATCGTTAAAAAATTGACGTTGATCATTAACATTTTTAACTACATTTACTCTTAAATTATAGAGCAACATTGCTTCTCAAGAAAAATTTGAGGGACAAATTTGCACATTAACCCTACTTTAAATTGTACTAAAACTTCTTGTCCACATCATTGTGATCATATTTTGTCTTGTATTTCTGTCTCTGCTTAAAAAATGCTAGCTTCATTTTTACTTAAAAGACTATTAATTTTGTTGCTTTTAGAGAGGGAGCCATTATCGTGGCCAAGTAGAGTGCAAATAGCTTTGGATGCAGCAAGAGGACTAGGATACATCCATGAGCAAACGGTTCCAGCCTACATCCATGGAGACATTAAATCTCCAAACATATTGATTGACAAAAACTTTCGAGCAAAGGTTTGCAAATACTGTTTCTTTCTGGAGTTTTGATTAAACATATAATGAAATTAGAAATTCAATTCTGAGGCTAACATCTTCACAGGTTGCAGATTTTGGTCAGACAAATTTGACAGAATATGGAAGTTTTTCAATGCCATCACATCTTGTGGGCACTTTTGGCTATATGCCTCCAGAGTAAGAATTTGTTTTGCCTATCACTTTCTTAGTTTTGTTGGTTAAGTGATGCAAATACCTCTTCAATCAGCTCTTTTATTTGATTTTATAAGTCAAGGTATTTGATTTGGGTATCAAAGTTCAATTAAGGATTTAAACGAACCCTTTTGGGCTTACTATTTTTTCTTAGCTTTTTGAACCTACAGTTATGTTGGCATACTCAACCCATATAATGCTTGTTTGTTTTATAGCGTTGATGCCTTGGCTTTGAACCACATAATTTTTTCTGAACTATTTGTTACTGTGTCTGCTCTTCTTGGAGAAAAAAATCCTCTACAATGCAGAAAAGTCTTGCGTGTAATAACCCATTGGAAATACATGGGATATATATCTGACTTTGGAGAAAAGGAAAACTGATGCCTTTATTTGGTAGAAACTGTGATAAAATCTTAGGGAACTATGTTCCGAATCATGAGAGGCCTTTTTCTGACATTGGAAAATTCATTCAGCATAGTAGATTAACTAAGAAGGAAGTACATGCACATGGTAATGCCATATATGCTCCATAACACACCAATATTTTAAATTTTTATGAATAATTTAGATCCAAACTCCTACCTTTGATCGGAGGGTGTGTCTTTTTTTTCAGTCTCTTAGCCACTGATTGGTAGGGGTTGAAAGCCCCTCCTTTTTGTTGTTATCATCTTTTCTCAGCAACGTTCAAGTGACATTTTGTCTGCAAGTCTAATTTGATAATTACAAATCAATTAGAAGGGATTTTCTTCTTTTTCTAGCATAGTAGCACTGTGGAACAGGATAGTCCATGGCCAATAAAGAAAGTTCATGATGGCAATAGTAACGTAAAGATATAGCTTAGTGCGGCAGTTAAGTCTGCTTTCAAGGGAATAATTGCATTGGAATACGGACAAGTTGCGCCAGCGAGCATTCATGATAGCTTTTGATTAGGAATGCATATATAGCTACACTAATTCTTGCAAGGTACAAAAAAAATGGGGTTAATATGTCGGCCACCATAGCTTTTCTGCTTTACTTTGTGTCCCCAACAATTATTACACTGAATTTCTAACAGAATAAAGGTATGCGCTGAACTTGTGGTTTTCAGTAATCTTTTGAGTGTTTTTTTATCACTTTTACAGTGTTCCAGTCTCTTTAGTTTCAGACAAAGTTCACTGTTATTATAATCTTTAATTAATAATTTTGACCAGGATCAGCTTTTCTGTGCAGATATGTAAAATATGGCGACTTTTCGCTCAAAACAGATGTATATGCATTTGGAGTTGTTCTCTATGAACTCATATCAGCAAAGGAAGCTATTGTGAAGACAAAAGATCTTGGGAATGAATCAAAGGGACTAGTTGCCTTGGTTGTTTTTCCTGGCCTTCTTTTAGCTCTCTAAATAACATAAGTCTCAGAATTATCCACTCAAATTTTACATTCACTTGATAAAACGCAGTTTGAAGAGGTTCTGAATCAGCCAAATCCAGAAGAAGACCTTCGTGAACTTGTTGATCCCAGGCTTGGAGACAGCTACCCCCTTGACTCAGTATATAAGGTGACATGCTATGTCCAGAAAAATTTTATATTATATATATTTTCTCTTCCAAGAGAGTGAGCATTAGACTAATGGTAAGGTTGCTACTATTTAACTCTTGGAGGTCACATGGGTAGGGTAAGGTTGCATAAATTTAGTGCTTGTTTGGGAGACTCTCCCAAAAACACTTAAAAAAGTAATTTCACGTAAACTAAGATAAAATTTTTTTAATATACTGATTCTGTGGAATTACTTAAAGTAAATTATCCTTCCCTAAACCTTATCTACTGGCAGCCTTGTCTCCAAATTTATGGATGCAAAAAACTTGAAGTACAATTTTTTTAATGTGTTGATCATTGGTGTGGTGGTTGTTTGTTGCAGATGTGTCAGCTGGCGAAAGCTTGCACACAGGCAAATCCGCAAGTAAGGCCAAGCATGAGATCAATTGTATTTGTATTGATGATACTGTCATCTCCAAGAGAGGACTGGGATGTGGGCTCCTTCTATGGAAACCAAGCTCTCATTCATCTCATGTCAGGAAGGTAACTTAGTGCTAAGTGATCGGCCACTCATATTCTGACAAACCTCCAAGATACCCAAAGACTTGATTGTACAGAATTGTCTCCTCCTAGTTTTAAGCTTCTACTTTATCCTACTTTGTGTAAACATGAAGAAGCCTTGCTTTGTTTTGTTTGAACCTTATAGGGGCTAGCTACGACTCATCAACCTGTAGACAATCCTAGTCCATAAGAGTCATGATAAGGTTCAGTAATTTCCTGACAATCAAGTTCATAAACCTGTGACTCTTTCCACTGTCATCTTGTAATGGGAATTTCCATTTTTAATCCATTTTCTGGACCACTTTCCTGTTGGCTTCTTTTTCATGTCATGTCTGGTAATGGGGACAAACTGATGTGTGGTGGTCCAAATTCCGTCACATCAGTTGTTG
>QFDD01002210.1:0-17156 GCA_006871305.1 Vachellia collinsii | reverse complement strand
TCTTTAGTTATATTTTTTATTATCTAATTCTCTTATTATTATCATATTTATCTGGAGATTATTTCTAATAGATTCTATATTTGATTAATATTTCCTTTTACTCAGTTTTTATCTTATATACTTTTTGTTCTATTGGTTTAGAAATTTCTATTAATCTTTTTATTCGATCTTTAGGATATTCCGTTTCTATTAATATATCTTCAGATAATTTTTCTATTATTTGTTCTATCGTGAATACTTTAATGAATCTTCAATGTTTATATTTATATAACTTCCTACTTGTTTCATGAAATACATTTTAGTCCAATTTATCCTTCTCCTCCTACTATAAAAGTTACTAACATACAATCATCTTCATTATAAGAAGGTATATAAGAGTCGATTGGCAACTTATTATTTTCTATTCCATGTATTCTAGGTTCCATTATTTTTATAATATTCATATTGATAAATCTTTTAATCTTTGAAGTATCTTATTGATTCTTGTCTTTTTTATATTCCTTCTATATCCAAATTTTAAGGTTTAGTAAATATTTTCTCTGTTTTCTTTAAAATTTTTAAAGCTCCCGGAGGCAAAGGCATTAACATAGATACACAAACAATTTCAACAAATACGGGATCAATGAATTCATATTATCATCTTGATACCATATGAGGACAAGAGATAAGTGTGAAAAGTAAAATTACTTAACTAAATATTATTACATAACTAGTTGGATCGTGAAGTCTATACAATTTGTTCAATTTGTCACCACTATCATAAAATTATGTGTAACCATCCTTGCATGTGGATTTCCAGGAGAATTCAATTTGATAAAGCTTATCAATTTTATTTCAAAAGGGTTATAAAGATGCATTCTTGTGAGAATTGAGAACAAATTGGGGTGCTTCAGATATGGCTCTTGCGGGCTTTTGTCTTGTAACACTTTGCTTCTACCCTGTTTTATTGAAAAAGAAGGGTGCAAAACAGAGAGAAGACATTACTATGAATTCTTGAATAAATCATTGAAAGTGTTTTCCTAGTCTTATTCCCAAGGTTAAGGGAAGAACTGCTTCACTCAACTCTGTAGCTTACATGTCATCACGATTATCCAAACAAACCTCTTGCATGTTCTTACCCCTGTGCTTATTTCAGTGTTGCTTCATTTCTTTGACCGGCCTGGAAAAATTTGAAATATTTAGCATGTTGCATGTGCTTACCCCTGTGCTTATTTTAGTGTTACTTCGTTTCTTTGACCAACCTGGAAAAATTCTATTATTTGAATATAGCTGGTCTGACTCGGGGTTGATCTCGATCTGACCCATCAACCATTAAATCATTATTTTACCCGATTTAATATCTGATCCTATTTTTTGAACCTTGGTGCTTACGCTTAACTTGCACAACATTATGTTATCGGATACTCAAAAAAGAAATATACACTAATTTCACAATGAATCTTCTATATTTATATTGATATAACTCCCTAGTTGTTTCATCAAATACACTACAATCATCTTCATTTTAAGAAGGTATATAATAGTCTATTGGCAACTTATTATTTTCTATTCCATGTATTCTAGGTTCCATATAAATCTTTTAATCTTTGAAGTATCTTATCGATTCTTATCTTTTTTATATTCCTTCTATATCCAAATTTTCAGGTTTAGTAAATATTTTCTCTGTTTTCTTTAAAATTTTTATTTCTTTTCTAATTTTTAAAGCTCTCGGAGGCAAAGGCATTAACACAGATAAAACAAACAATTTCAACAAATAAGGGATCAATGAATTCATATTATCATCTTGATACCATATGAGGACTGTTGAGATAATGTTTTGATGATAACAATTATGTTTTTAAACTTATGATAAAATTCAATGTTTTCACAAAACTTTAAGTAATCTTCGAGTTTTAGTGAAAGAGTTGAGAATACTCGAGTTATAAGGTTTGGTGGAAAAAATGCTTTCAAAACTCAACACTTTCAAGAGAACTCAAGTTTTGGTGGAAGTGTTGTCAAAACTCGAGTTCTGAGAGTCAAAACTCGAGTATCAGATATTGAAACAAGTTTCAGAAATCCAAAACTCTCAGTAGAACTCAAGTTTTAACAAATGTGTTGTCACAACTCTAGTTGTGTGTGACAGAACTTAAGTTTCGAGTGCTAAAACTGTTTTAGAAAACTAAAACTTTCAAGAGAACTCAAGTTTTAATGGAAGTATTGATTAAACTCGAGTTATGCATTGCAGAACTTGAGTATAAGGTTTTGAAAACTCTTTGAACCATGAAACTTCTTTTCAAAACTTGAAGTTTTAACAAAAGTTTTGATGGAACTCGAGTTATGGGAAGCAGAACTCGAGTTTCGAAGAGTGAGACTCAAAACTTCTTTCAGAACTTGAAGTTTTAACAAAAGTTTTGAAGCAACTCGAGTTTTGAGAGCCAAAACTCAAGTTTCGAGGTGTGAACTTGTTTTAAAACTGAAAACTTCCAATGAAACTCGAGTAGCAATGAAAGTTATGATTTGAAATACTTAGAACTTGAAGTTTTAGAGTATGAAACTCGCGTATCGAAGAACTTACAAAGTTTTAACTTACTGTAACCTTAGTAAACCCGAGTTTTATGATCTATAACTCAAGTATTGACAAAACTTTTATTAGAACTCAATGAACGTTGAAAGTTTTGTATCATGTGAACTTATAATCACTTGTGTTTCTTCATAATGACTCGAGTTATGAGAAAACTTTCAAGCTTTATTTCTAAAACTCGAGTGTTAGCAAAAGTGTTCTGAATTGTTAATGTTATTTCTTCAAACACTCGAGTTTTGTTTTCTATTACTCGAGTTTGCTTTTACTGATAGTGATTCAAGGTGTCAGAAGCTTTTCGTTATTCTCAAATCTTTCCTTTTTCATGCTACATTTATTTGAATCTCATCTACCCTCATAAATGCTCATTTATTTTAATGATTAACAGAGTATGGAACGTCTAATTGCCTCACCGGAAAAGGATTCAAAGGATAAAATCATAGGGACAACCATACCTCGTGTTAGAAGCATTTAATGCGGGAAAGTGAACGATGAGGATGAGAGTAACAGAAACTTAAATGTTTCTAACGCATAATTAATACTTCCCAACTATAAAAGGAGAAGCATTCAAGTTCAGAGAACAGAGAATGCAACTACTGGAAATCAAATTTATTGTTCTTCATCTACCTCCTTTGTTTTCATTCTCTTAGTCATAAGTGCTTCAGTGTTCATCATTTAATTCTCAAAAAGGAGAATATTCTTATACAAACATTGATTCTGTGAGAGTAACTCAAGATTAGAGAATCTTGAGTGGGAAAAGACACGAGCAAAAGTGTTAGTGGGTTGAATTGAGTTAGGAAGGGGGAGAGTTTTCCTTCATTGGTGTTGTAATCTTTATTGATTAGTGGATTTGAAAAGCTCAGAGGATTCTGAGGACTGGACGTAGGTCAAATGGACTGAACCAGGATAAATCTTTGTCTTCATCTTTCTACACACTCTATTTTATTCTCAAAAGCTTGCGAAAAAATATAGACCAATTCACCCCCTCTTGGTCAAATCCTATCCTAACAAGGACAAGAGATAAGTGTGAAAAGTAAAATTACTTAACTAAATATTATTACATAACTAATTAGATTGTTAAATCTATACAATTTGTTCAATTTGTCACCACTGTCATAAAATTATGTGTAACCATCGTTGCATGTGGACTTTGCATGCATGTTTCATTTGATTCATGCTGGCACTTGGTTGCAATTGAGTTGAAAGTGAGTATTCAATTTGATAAAGCTTTTAGTTAAAAAATGTCAATTTGATGCTGCATTATCAATTTCATTTCAATCTCAAAGTCAAAAGATACAGCCATGTGAGAATATCTCAAGCTGTTCAACATTATCCAAATATAAATATGATTTCCCAAAATGCATTTTGAATATAATTGATTTCTTCTCACGATTATCCAAACAGGCCTCTTGCATGTGCTTATCCCTGTACTTATTTCAGTGTTGCTTCATTTCTTTGACCAACCTGGAAAAATTGAAATATTTAGCATGTTGCGTGAGCTTACTGCTGTACAAAATAGGGGATAGAAAGTTCAAGCTAAAAATTGGCAAACTGGTCATGAGTCCGGTTAGCCATCTAGACTGAGAACTGGGTTGAGCCTCCCAAACCGTCCGGTCGGATGGGTTAAACCAGTTTGGTTTTTTTTTTTGGGAAAAATCTAAAAGCTAGAAACACACACAAAATGAAACCAAAGTAAGAATACGTGATCCTTTAATTTTTTTTAAAAAATAAGGTAATAAAACTAGCATTTAATTCTCTATCTTTTATTTAAACAAATTTAATCATGATGATATAAGATAAAATTAATTCACTTTATGTTAATTGTTTTATCGTTGATATTTAATTAAACTCTAAAAATTTTAAATATAAGTAAAATAAGATAATATTCTAGGTTTTACCTTTTAACTTTTATAAAATAAAATATACTATACTAAATTCTATTATTTGAATTTAGCTGGTCTAACTCTGAGTTGATCTCGATTTGACCCATCAACCCTTATTATTTTATATGGTTCAATATTTGATCCTATTTTTTGAACCTTGGTGCTTATGCTTAACTTGTGCAACATTATGTTATCGGACACTCAAAAAAGAAAATACGCTAATTTCACAAGGAATTCATTTATTGTCTATTTATACATGAGTCCTAGTGCATGTTGTGATTTGGTTTGATTCCACTAATAACAAATCAAAATTCCATCCACAAGGATTTGCTAGAGATAGTCTTTTTATCCCTTATAGTCACTTTCGTATGCATCATCAATATAACGGGAAATTAGTCCAAGGTAAGAAATGCATGGCATGTTTGTTTCCCTTTTCAAAAAAAGTTTGAAAAAAATTCGTTCGGTATTTTATTCTTAATAAGTTTTTAAAAATAAAAACCTTCTTTTGTGAAAAAAAAACAATTTTTAATTGTTTTTTGTTTTTCTTTATTTCTTAATTTTTGTTTGGAAAAATTGGAAAACCTTTATTCTCTGATGTTCCCCAATTTGTTTTTATCAAACCTTCATTCTTCAGTCTGAGTAAGTTTAATTTGAATATAGTCTTTTTAAAACAATTATTGAAATATATTTTTCCTTATTAAAACTGGTTTTAAACAACAGGTTTTGTAAAATAATTTGAAAATAAGAAAATAGAAAATAGAAACAAAGAAACCCTACAATTCTTTTTCCAATTCTAAATATAATACCTTATTTGTAGTGTAAGTTACACTGTAAACGAGATCTTATATTTATAATTGGATGGAGTATAAACAAATTTTCCAATATTTCATGTGGGAACTCTGCATAGAATCAATAATTGTGACCAAGCTAAAGGTTTTAGATATATCTTTGGGATGCATGGGCGAAATTGTTGCGAGGAGCAAAAATTATTCGCGCTTTAAATAATTGAGACATCAACTTTTAGTTCTTTTAGTCAACTTTTAATAATAGTGAGGGCCTCTAACAATTTTTCTTTTAATTCTAACTTTTGAATTGTCATTTTGTTTTGCAAAGTTTTTGTTATGAATTTTACTAATAAATTAAGACATAAAAGGGTAGAGCATGGAGAAAAGTTTTGTAAAAAAAAAACGTTGATCCTACAATTTAGAAAATAAAACAATAATTCATGACTAAAGTTATTCTTTTTTTTTTTTAAAAAAAAACTTAGTATAGAATGATATTGTTTCAAATGGTTAGCTATACAAGGATTATATTGCACTGAGTTAAAATTATAAAGATTGAGTTATGGCAAATTAACATTTAGAAACCGAGTTATCGCTCTGAGACAACAACATAGTGATAAAATGATTAATTTTCACAATATCTTATCTCTTATGTACCATAATTGTTTTAAAATTGGAAGAAGCAAAGAGACTGATTGTTGTGCATGTGTGAGTGGGGAAAATATATTTCCCTTTTCTGACAATCCATGTTAAGTCAACTGTTAATACAAACCAGGACATCTGTTGACTTGAACTTGATTGTTGAAGAACAGTCTATATTGCAACAATTTTGAAAGATTATCTATTACATTGCTACACTTTCTTTAAGGCATCCATAGCTCCTCTAAGTGACTATACTAGGAATTCTGTTTTCTTAGGCTAAAGCGTTTGGCTTCTCTTTATTCTATTATTTTGTTTCATTTATGTAACCCCATTGTACTATCCATTTGAGTAATGATATTATCTTTCACTCAAAAAAATTATCTAATAATTATTAAAAACATATCAAAGCCATAAAATCATATATGTGTTGGCATAAATATATAACAAATGAGGAGTTAAAATATATGTTTTGTCCTTTAAGTTTAAGTTTCAATTCGATCATTAAATTCGTGAAGCGTGTTGTTTATACTTTCATTTTATCTCCATTAGTTTCATTTAGCGGATAATGATGTTAACTTAATAAAATTTAAATGATGACTCTTTAATTAAATGCTCACAAAGCAAGAAAATGCAAAACCCATATAATTTTAAGATTTTAATCATACGTGTCACCCACTTAATTTTATTATTTTATCTTATCGACAAGCTTTCTTCAAGAACCATATATCCTCTCTCCCCCTTCCAAACCCTCTTGGCCGATTCCCTCATCTTGAACCTAATGACTTATTGGAAATCGCATTTAACAGTTATATCAATATAAGAGAATATAACTCTTTGATTCTTAGACTTGATGGTTTCTTATAAGTCCGAGAGCATCCTTATATAGGAAAACAGACTTACAAGACAACAATAATACATTGTTACACCAGTTGGAAAGTAGAGATGCTCATAAAAGTAAATACAGACTCTGATTAAACAGAGCCATGACAATTAACAACATTTGTACTGCCTCAAAATTTAACTAGAGAATTAAAATAGTACCATTGACATTTGAAAGTGATTAATTAATAAACCTTTAAAATTTATTAGATATTATTTTTTTTTAATTTGAGACTTGACTATAATTCTCCCAAATGTAATTCACAACAGCGGCAACTAATTTTTTGTGATCTTTTGGTACAACAAGATAGGGAGGATATTTATATTACTTTTTGGAAAATAGCTTATGTCTTGGTTTGCGTAAAAGTTATTTTTAGATAATAGATTTTGTAGACTAGCTTCTAAAAAATCTTGAAATAATAACTTTTGGAAAACCATGGTTTCCACCCCCAAGCCATGGTTTTAAGGGTTAAAATCTATTCTGAAGAATTTGAGTATGTTTGTCTACCACTTTTTGAAACCATAGTTTTGGACTCAGAGGCAATTCTCCATTTTCAAGGCATATTTGTAAACAACTTCTTCAAAACTATAGTTTTCCTTTAAAACATAATTTCCTAAACATGCATGGGATTTTCTTTTTGCAACCAAAATGAGGCTCAATGTCAATACCCATAAGAAGTAGGATAAGTGGCCAAATTCACCCCGAAAGTTCCACTCAGGGGCGTTGGGTATCCGAAAGTTTTTTTTTGGCTCAATTTTTCCCTAAAAGTTTGCAAAATGTATCATTTTTACCCTGATCGTTAGTTAACATTAACTAACACGTGACGCTCCATATTTAGTACCACGTGGTGATAAGAGGCTTATTAGAGTGTCACGTATCAGTTTACGGTCAAAGTTAACGCTGAGTAACGGCCATAGCAAAACTGATACGTTTAGGAAACTTCTGGGACAAAATTGAGCCATAAAAAACTTTTGGATATCTAACGCTCTTGAGTGGAAGTTTTCAAGGTGAATTTGGACCTTTGCCCTAAGAAATAAGAAACAAAGGAGAAAAATGAGATTTGACATTTGATGATGAGATAGGAGAGATGATTAAACTGATAGAGAAAAAGCAACAGACAAAGGGGGTTATTGACTTATTTCCATGATGGAGAGAGAGAGGCTACTTAAATAATTTAAAGTTATTAATATAAGTTCACAACAACAACAATAAAATCTTATCATATTAGATGGAGTCGTTTACATAGATTATTAACTAATAGCTATTTATAATCTTATTAAATGCGTGCTTCAATTTTCCCTATATCTTTCCAGAATGCTTCATACTGCTTGATCGACTCTTATCATTGGAGCCTTCAATGGCATTCTTTGAACATGATCAAACCACATCAAATCGACTATCACTACTTTATGCTCATGTTATCACTTTAAAATCCAACATTTATTACTATATAGCATTATTGGCATTATATTAATGGGATAAAATGTTCATTTTACCTTAGTAAATATTTTCCTATCACAAATATTTATAAATTCACACCTAGGATTAAATATTTATAATTTGGAGTTTTTTGATTGGGAGGAGTATGAATGACTTGGTTAAATTTAGTAAATCAACTATCAGTGTTAAGATTAAAAGAATAAAAATATCCATTATAAAATTAAAAACTAAAGTAAAAATTGATGTAAATTTTAAGAATCAAATACATGCTTTTTCAAGGGTCTGTTGACTTTTTTAGGAGATTAAAAAAACTCATATTTATCAGTTTTGTCTAAATTAATTTATTTGACATATAAACTAATTATAATATGATAATATATATAATTATTTTAGAATATATATTATAATCACATTATTTATTTTTTTAACACCCCACCAAGGAAAATAAGGTTATAAATTAGTTAATTTTCTTGGAAATATTAATGAAGGAAATTAATTAATCTATCTATCTTTTTTTTTTCTAAACTAATTTTTTTAAGTTATAAATTGATATAATTTAACAATACATATGAAGTAGTCAAGTATTGATAATACAAAGGTCACTTTTCGTGACACAATTAGAAATCAAGTCGTACAGATTTTACGATCCAATTAGTTATGTAATATTATTAGTTGAACAATTTTACTTTTTAATGATATGTAATTTATATATATATTTTCTTTTATTCTATTTTTTTTATCATTTTATTTTCCTTAATTTTATCATAATATATAAAATAATATATTTGTATTATTAATGTATTTTAAGTAATTTTCGATCAAAAGTCATTTCTCTAACGTTTATCCAAATAAGTTTTCCTTTTTACAAAAAAATCACTTGTTCAATGTTATCCAAAATATAAATGTGATTTCCCAAAATACATTCTGAACATAAGTCATTTTCCCTCACGATTATCTAAACAAACCTCTTATTTCAGTGTTGCTTCATTTCTTTGACTAGCCTGGAAAAATTGAAATATTTAGCATGTTGCCTATGCTGACCCCTGTGCTTATTTCAGCGTTGCTTCGTTTCTTTGACCAACATGTAAAATGTAAAATATTTAGCATGTTGTGTGTGCTTACCCCTATACAAAAAAGGGGACAGATAGTTCAAGCTGAAAATCAACAAACTCATCATGGGTCCAATTGGCCATCTAGATCGAGAACTGGGTTGAGCCTCCCAAACCGGCCAGTTGGTTAATTTAAACCGCTTTACATTTTTTTTTGGGGAAAAATCTAAAATACTAGAAACGCACGAAATGGAACTAGAGAGAGAATATGTGATCATTAAATTTTTTTAAAAACAATATGGTATCAAAACTAGTATTTAATTATCTATCTTTTATTTAAACAAATTTAATCATGATGATATAAGATAAAATTAATTAACTTTATGTTAATTGTTTTTATCAATGATATTAAATTAAACTTTAAAAATTTAAAATATAGGTAAAGTAAGATAATATTCTATGTTTTACCTTTTAACTTTTATAAAATAAAATATAATATACTAAATTCTGTTATTTTAATATAGTCGGTTTGACTCTAGATTGATCCCGATCTGACCCATCAACCCTTGAACCTCTATTTTAACCTGTAAAATATCTGGTCCTATTTTTTTGAACCTTGGTGCTTCCGTATAACTTGTGCAACATTATGTTATCGGACACTCAAAAAAGAAATATACGCTAATTTTACAAGAAATTCAAAATTTATTGTCTATTTATACATGAGTCCTAGTGCATGTTTGTCAGTGATTTGGTTTGATTACATTAATAACAAATCAAAATTCCATCCACGAATATTTGCCGGAGATAGCCTCTTTACCCTTCATAGTCATTTTCGTATGCATCATCAATATAAGGGAAAATTAGTCCAAGGCAAGAAATGCATGGCATGTTTGTTTCCCTTTTCAAAAAAAGTTTGAAAAAAAATTTGTTCGGTATTTTATTCTTAATAGGTTGTTTTAAAAATAAAAACTTCTTTTGTTAAAGACAAAACAATTTTTAATTGTCTTTTTTTTTATTTCTTAATTTTTGTTTAGAAAAATTGGAAAACCTTTATTCTCCGTTGTTGGCTGTTTTCCCCAATTTAAGCACTTTAGTTTTTATCAAATCTTCATTCTTTAGTCTGAGTAAGTTTAATTTGAATATATTTTTTAAAAACAATTATTTTTCCTTATTAAAATTGGTTTTAAAAAAAAGTTTTGTAAAATAATTTGAAAATAAGAAAATAGAAAATAGAAACAAAGAAACCCTTCAATTCTTTTTCCAATTCTAAATATAATACCTTATTTGTAGTGTAAGTTACACTGTAAACGAGATCTTATATTTATAATTGGATGGAGTATAAACAAATTTTCAATATTTCATTTGGGAACTCTGCATAGAATCAATTATTGTGACCAAGCTAAAGGTTTTAGATATATATCTGGGATGCATTGGCGAAATTGTTGCATGGAGCAAAAATTATTCACGCTTTAAATAATTGAAATCTCAACTTTTAGTTCTTTTAGTCGACTTTCAATAATATTGAGGGATCTAACAATTTCTCTTTTAATTCTAACTTCTAAATTGTTATTTTGTTTTGCAAAGTTCTTGTTATGAAATTTTACTAGTAAATTAAGACATGAAAGGGTAGAGCAAGGAGAAAAGTTTTGAAAAAAGAAAAAAAGAAAAAGAGGACATAGAAAAGGGTCATGTCAAAAAAGAGAGAAGAAATGGTATATTGGTTAAATCGTAAAATCCAAAAATCCAAAAATAAAATTTATAAACTTTGTTCGATATTTGATAGAAGTGTATGCACAAATTAAAATTTATATATTTTAATTGGATTTATTTAAAATTTTCTCTACTTTAATCCTTATTTTATTGTGTTTTACCTTTTTTTATTTATGATATAATTCAATTGAAGAGCAATATCAGCTTGGAAGTATTCAAATCATAGCAATGTTATGTAAGTTAAGTTTAACTTTTTGTTGATCATAGCAAATATGGATGATATGAACTTATCATACTAGCATATTTGATAAAGTAAAATCATTGCTCAAATCCAAGAAGAAAACAGACATGGCTTACATATATGAACTTCTACTTGCTAATAAAGTTTAAATGCATGACATTTATTCTTATTTGAATTTATTTTTGACAGATTAAAAAATATTATATAATTTATTAGAAATATTATTTATTTTTTATATAGAATTTTAATATGTGTTGATTTAATATGCCTAATATTAATATTGCTTATTATTTTTTTATGCATGGAATTTCTTAAGAAACTGCAGTTTTTTATTTTATTTCTAATAATAATTATAAAAAACTAATATTATTTATCTTAGGCTTTTATTAATATATAGTGAAAAACAATATATACCCATCTTGCATTCACGGATCTTGCGTTTTCACGTATAGTGGTATTTGCATGGTATATTTATTAATACATTGTGAAAACTATACAGGTATTGTGTCTAATTATAAACGCAACGCAAATACCACTATGCATGATCACAATACCATCTTTGGTCCTCAAAATTTATAGGTATTTTGGTTTTGATCCCTTAGATTTCAAACTTTTGGTCCCTCAAACATACCCCGTTTCAAATCATTAGCCTTTGAAGTTTCAAAAGAACTTGTACACATGTTTAACGAATTGGACTTATTCTAATAATATGATAATGGTGATGCTGACCGGTAAGATGAAGTGGAAAAATAAATTAAAACCTGAAAATTGCATGAGGAGGGACACCTAGAGGAATTATTTGATTCTTATGAGACGATCAATGATGATATGAGGTTTGTGGAGAAGTAGGATTTTTGCTCTGTAAAATCTGTCCAATCAGCATTCATGTAAACATATTTAACAATGTTAGTGCTAGGTTTAATTAACGGTATTAACTCTATATGTAAGTCTTTTAATAGGAACTAACGATTTGAGGAGGAGTAAATTTGGGGACCAAAACTATCTGTTTGAAACTTCAAAGACCAAAGATGGTGTTAATAGGAAGAAGAATAAAATAAGCAAAAAAATATAATCAATATAAATTATTAAAAATATTTTATTAGGTAATTTAAACTATATAATAAAATAAAATATAATTACGTATACTTTAAAAAAAAAAAGAAAACCAATATTGAACAATAAAATAAAGGGAGACAATTCACAATAACATAGATCGATCACTCCATGATACTCAACAATCAAACAAATTTAACATTGTAGTGCAATGCACAATCTTTAAGTATATTTTAATATAATCTAATTGTAAAATGGTTATTAAATTAGCTTAATTTGCTATTTGCCCCTTTTCCATGCCTCAATATTAAAAAATACTCTCTACAAGACCAATATTAACCCAATTAAATCCTTCATAAAGACTGATTTATTAAAAGGTTAAAGGGCAAATTTGCCCCGGAAGTATCCACAGAGTTGCATTGGGTATCCGGAAGTTTTTTTAGGAGTAATTTTACCCGGAAGTGTTAAAATCGATGTAATGTTGCCCCGTCTGTTAGTTTGATCGTTAAAAGGGTTATGTTTGACAAACAAATACACATGCCACTTCCTGATTGGTCTCTTATCACGTTCTCTCTCCTCCTCTCACCAATGAGGACGTGACACCTGTCTCCATTAGTCAAACATAACTGTTTTAACAGTCAAACTAAAGGACAGGGCAACATTGCACCAATTTTAACACTTTCGAGGCAACATTGCCCCTAAAAAAACTTCTGAACACCCACTGTAGCTCTGTGAATACTTCCAGGGCAAATTTATCCTTTAACCCTTTATTAAATATATAGATTATTAGTTGAATCAGTTTTGTAAATATGGATTAAATATTTTTAAATTATTTGATTTAAATTATTAGAACCATGAAATAAAAAACCGAATTAGATGGGCTCAACCTAGAACTTGGAGACCTGCTCTCATGTCCGGTCTGGGCAAGGTTCATAGACTGGCAAAATGTGACCCGGAATAAACCGATACCAACCCAACTTGTTTGCGGGTTGACTAGGTTGCTTTTTAAAAAAAATAAAAATAAAATCCCTAACACAGAGCGACATCATTTGGAAATTTGGATTTTTTTTTAGTTTTCACCCTGTAGAAAACTGGCGCCTTCTCTTAGTCTCTTCCCCTCCCCTTGTCTCTTTGAGTCCTTTCTTTAAGAATTTAAGATATATCATACATGGGTATTAGGTTTGTAAATGGTATGCATGAGGATATAAACTATACAATTTTTAATATTTATTTAACCATCAGCGATTTGACTCCAGGTTGATCCCAATCTGACCAACTGGCCTTTAACCCAGTATCTTGGTCGGTTCAGTGACCAGTCTGAGTTTTAATACCTTGATTAGAACTCAATGCATCATTTAGTCCTTTTCTTTTGCCTATACTGTGACTCTTAAGTATCCTCGATCTTTGTATTTATTTTGTATTTTTGGGCCAAAGGATATAATCCTACATGCCAAAAAAATTTTGGTGGTGCATGTAGCACATTAAAATATTAGAGGTGCAATCTACCCTTGAAATAAAAAAATAGAAATTTCATCCTTCTAACAATCCCTTTAATACCATTCTCTCTTATTATTGTAGGGAATTATTTTTTTATCTCTTCGTGGGAACCAACTGCTTCATATTATTAGCTAAGCAAATCAGCGCATCGTATCCTCTCCTGCTGGTTCCCTCCTAGCCAATACTTGAGGTGTTAAATATTTTGATTTCTCTTCTTCTACCATGGTCAAGAAACCCTATAACTCTTGATGGATTTGGAAAAGTATGTTCCAGTTCTTTGATCTCGTTGTTGATTATCTAAAATGGAAAGATGGTAATGAAAACTCCATCCCACTAACCATCCTTTATGGTGGCCCATGCAATCTAGATTGCCTCATGCATCTCAGCTTTGCAATGTGACTAATTTGTTAGTGCATACTCTGGTCCACTTGCTATATCCTCCTATAATAGCAAACTAGATCCTTCTAATTCCTCTTTCCTTTACAGATATCAACGATAGTCTATAATGAAGTAAAAGTAGGTTGGGACATTATTTAGTGAAAGCAGGTTTCCCTATTCGAATTCAAGCTTCACTAACTACACCTCAGAATTCCTTTTGGAAATTTCTTTGGAGCATCAATCTGCATTGTAAAAATGTACTTTTCATATGGAAAATTTTGCATGGTGCCATTCCTTCATGTGATGTGCTTAATAGGCATCATTTACCAATTATGAACACATGCCCCTTTGGCTGCCCTAATGAAGACTCCTTGTACCATCTTTTTATGTCCTACCAATATAGTCATGCAATCTGGTTTGGTTCATTATTTGTAAGAATTCTAGTTGAGAATTTCAGTAGTTTTAAAGCATGGCTGAAAAGCACTCTTCTCCATCTGCATAAGGATGGCTTGGATTTTCTGGTTTGTTGTATCATTATCCTATTAAAGTCCTTATGGCAAATTAGAAATTTACTTTGTCATAAAGGCACTTTATCTACTCCACATTCCTTAATCAAGAGCATTCACCATTCACTTGCCTATTAAGAAATTGCCCTATAGGGAGACTCTGATAAGACATATAATTTAATTAGGATCTCAAACATGAGCTCTATGGAAAGTTCCCTTCTATCCCTGAGCAACATGGGATGGACTCTAATTGCTCATAAATCCTAATCGAACAGAGTTTTTTTTTGTTTTTTTTGTAAAATTTGGATTTGCTATCAAGGCCAATCGATTCAACAATTTGTTTGGAGGAAAAAGTCTCAACTAGCCACTTGACTTTGGCTTATTATGTTTCAAGGCTAGTATCACTTGGATCACTAACTCTTCTTTTTTGTGGCAGACAGGAAAGAAATTCTAGATATGGTTTGCGTGAAGAAAGCTTTTTTGCCTAAGAATGGCTTCAATTTTTTCTTAAAGGATACTGTGCAATAAGACATTGCTTTCTTTCTCTGTGGTTAGGGTGGTCCCTCCCTTAGACTCTATAACTTTCGATAGACTAAATTATTGTCCTTCTTCTTTTTTGGACATATAATATGACCTTCTTTATTATTAATGCATTTTTTTTTTTTTATAAAAAAACACCTTATGCTTGCTCTAAAATTATATCACATCAATTTTTCTTTTTGTTTCCGTCTTACATGCCACCGCATCTTGCAGGAACACAATTCCATTCCTTGATTTCTTCTCTTACCTAGTTTTTCTTTTATATCCTATAATTACATATACTACATCTCTATGTTTTTTTACTACTAAGATGCCCAATAAACAGTGCCTATCATTAAAAAAAAATAATTCTCAATTGTCATGAAATAACAGCGTTAAAGAGACTGTTATATGAGGTATGCAATTGCTCCATTTTTATCATTTTAGGGCTAAAATTGGATCTCTAAATTTTTAGGGGTAGTGGATGCACTTTTACCTTATATTTAATTTATTTAAAATTAATTGTAATGTATTTCTATTAATATTTATATATAATATTTTGATATCCGTGCCCTCTAAAAAAATTTGCTTCCTAAAATTTGGTTATAAGAAGAGGGGAAAAAAATAGGAAAGGAGTGCCCTAAAAAAGAATTGAGTATAAAGAATTGAGAAAATTATTTTTAAATCCAGTGGAAATTCACAAATTCTAATTTAATCCAACACTTTAATCAAATCCCTAATAAGATTTATATGCCTTATTAGAGTTTTTTTTTTCATGTTGTTAAAAGACTATAACACCCCTTTGTTATTAAAAATGAAAATTGAAGGTAGCTGTTTGCCTACTTTTAATTACAAATTCTCATAGACTTTAACTTTAATTTCAAAATTCATGCCTTTTCAATTCATTGGGATCTCAACTTTTAGTTCTTTTAGTTAACTTTCAACAATATTGATGGTATGTTTTGATAATTTATCTTTCAACCCTAACTTCTGAATTGCTATTTTGTTATGGATGTTTGCAAAAATGTTGTCATTAATGGTTTATACAAAGATTTTGTTTTGAATAAGAATTTGTAGATTATCATTTTGTTTTGAATCTTTTGCTATTTAGTTTGAATTTTTTATTATTTTATTCATCTTTTATTTATTTTGTTATTTTTAATATATAAGTGAGGAATAAAGTGTTTAGACAACTTATTATTATGTCGATGAGGAATTGTCTTACGTGTCCGAACACTTGCAAAACAAACTAAGAAATAAAATGAAGGCATAGAGCAAGGATAAAATGTTTTGTCGACAAAAAAAAGCAAGGAGAAAAGGGATCATGTCAAAAAGAGAGAGAAGAAATGGCATATAAGTAAAATTCTAAAATTCAGAATTCCAAAATAAGGTGTATATGCTTCATTAGGATTTGATAAAAGTGTAGGCTTAAATTAAATTTGTGTATTTTGATTGAATTTATTTAGGAATTTTCCTAATGAATTTGTCTATTTAATCCTAAACTTTAACTTTTTCAGTTGAGATTTGCATTAAAAATATTTTAAATTTTAAAATACAATACCAACACTGAAATTTGAATAATGGATCATTTTTTATTTTAAGGGTAAAGGAGAAAATTTAGCAACAAAATTATTAGTCAGGAGCATCTAGTATAATTAATTTTTTAAGGGTGTAAATTTAGCAATAATCAATTAATAAGGGTTCATATTTAGCAACGCCGTTAACTCTCCCTTAACACCGTTAACCAATTGGTATATCTTATGGTCTAAGACTTCGTTTTAAGATCATTTAAATAGTTAAAATTACTTTTTTTTACTTAACTTCCTTCATGAAAGTTGGCCCAAGTAATTTTTTGTCTTTCTAATAGTAATTATAACTACTCCTTTTCATTTAAATTTTTTTAGAATAAAAGAAAGGAAAAAAAGTTAATAAAAAAGAAATAGTTTTAATTACCTAAATAATTCCGAAAAGAAATCCTAGACCCTAAAAATAGTAAAATGTACCAACTGGTTGTATGTC
>QFDD01002209.1:0-23431 GCA_006871305.1 Vachellia collinsii | reverse complement strand
ATTATGAAATTTTAAAATTTTAAACATGAAATTATTTTAAAAAATTATCTATACAAGAAATAGGACTTTTGGCGGGAGATTTATTTTCAAAAAATCTGAACAACATTTGTAGCAGTTCACCCACCGTTACTAAAAGAGGCACCAAGATTTTAAATTTCATTTACTATTATTTTCAAATTTTACCGCCAAAATTTAGTAGCGGTTACTAAACCGCTACAAATTTAATTAAATTTTTTTCTAATATAAAAATTCAATTTTTCCTACTAATAATTAGTAGCGGTTTTGCTATATGTGTAGCGGTTAAGTATAACCGCTATAAAATCGTTTGCCACGCCGGATTTTGTAGCGGTTTGGAGAACCGCTACTAATGTTGTTAGTAGCGGTTAAAACCGCTACAAATACAACAAATTAACCGCTACTAAAACCCATTTTTTTTGTAGTGTCGCCTTTTGTTCTGTCCATTATGTACTAGTTATTCTTTTGCTTCTTGTTCACTTCATTTGCTCCTTAAGACTTAGCTACATGATTTTGTATTCCTTGTTCATGTTTTCGTGCTTTTTAGTTTTTTTTTGGGGTAAAGATGTACTTTCTCTTATCCTTATTATGAGTTATGTGTAACTACCTTAATCAAATTAATTAAAGAAAAAATGACTAATTCATTAATAGTCTCCCCTATATGGAAGTCACTTGTAAGAAAAAAGTTTTCTAAAATATTAGTCTCTTATAGGGTGGTTAATAAATTTTTTAGTCTTATCACTATTTAATTTTTGTTGAAAAGAGAGAGAGAAAAAATATAGACGTAAGAATGATTTGTAAATAGAGAGAAATTTTTTTTATTAATTTAATGCATTATTTTAAATACGAGATAATTGGGTATAATTGACTCTTATATATACGAGAACACAGTGGTAGAGAAATACCAGTACCACATTAAATTCCAAATGTTCTTCTAGCAAAAAAAAAATGTAATACTAGGAGGAAGTATTTGTAGACATTTAATAATTGTGAAGGATCGTGTACGTGGAAGTAAAGTGCCCGGTAGCCGAATTATCCAGTTTAAACGCAATATTATATTAGAACAATTTTGAATAAAAAAAAAAAAGGCCACTCTAAATCATGCAAATGTCATTGTTCCTTTTTTAGTAGTAAGGTCTCTCAATTTGAACTATTTATCTTAATCCCAACGTAAAATGCTCATTTAGATAAGAATCCTAACTTAAAATGTTGTTGTCAAATTACGTTAATTGCTAGACACGTTCTTCGTACGTTTTCTTGTGCATTTTACCGAAATGTATAAAATTTTTTAAAATATATATAATAGGAATGATAACACAGAACTTCATTTATCCACTACCGTAAAATAATATTTTGATTTTTAATCTTTTATTAATTTAGGATTTCAATTTTTGTTACCAACATAAAGTACTTATATATTTAATCTTGATTTAGGCGCTAATTACTTTCTTTGAAAATTTTATATATTATTTTAATCTTCTGAAAAAAGATCTTGAAGTTTAATTAGTAAGCACCGGGATCATGGAAATTTCCTTTAGTAACCAGAAAGGGTGACAGCTAATTCCTCTTTTCGTACAAAGGGAGCTTATAAACAAGGGAACGAAATTATCACTTATAAATCAATTTAATTATAATTGAAGGCCAAAATTAATTGTTTATTTCACCGGCGTTGGAATAATTTATTTCAACAAAATTAATTATATACATTCTTATAATAGACTAAAATAAGATTTAATTTCTATTGCCAAACAATAAAACTATCGTCACAAAATTCCCTCAAAATATAAATTCCTGGAAGTTAAAGGTCATATTTCATTGGCATTGGAATAATTTATTTCAATAAAACTAATTAATACCACTTTCATCCTATCTTTAAAATAAATCACTTTCAATTATTTTATTAGAATAAAAAAGAGTTAGTTAAATAATTAAAACTTTTTAATTGCACTGATTTTTATTTTAATTCCAATAAATACTTTAACTTTGAAAAATATATACTATATATATTCTCTCGTTAGAAATTGAGAGGAATTTTTTAAAATAAAGCATTTAACACTCCAAAGCACTAACTTATACTAATTTAGGAACTTTTCTTAAGGCTAAGGCTAATTTATTGGGTAGGCAACACGTATTGACTAAAAAGTAAGATATTAGTTCATTAAAATAATTATTCCAAACTGGTTAGACTTTGTTTGGCTGTGGTTTTTTTTTTTAGGGGAGATTTGAGATTAGGAAAAGGGAGGGTTGAAGTGGGATTATGTGTGTTTTGGCTAGAAAAAAATGAAAGAGAGTAGAGAGGCAGATTTTTATCCTTTTGTGCTGCCCTCCCCTCCATCCACACCCTACGAAAATTGGGGTTTTGTAGAGGGAATAAATTTTGTACAAATAGAAAACCTTGATACCTTGCCTATTTTTTAATATTTCAGTGCTACCCTCTCTCTTGATTCAAAGTTTTTTTTTTTTCGCTTTTCATTTTCTTCCAACGAAACCCTTTCGTAATCTTGAACTTTTTTCTTTTTCTTTTTTTCTTTTCCGTTTCCTTCACTGCTATACTTCACACACATGCATATAACCTTGAGCTTCTTTCCCCCCCCCCCCATTTTTTACTCGATTTTTTAATTTAATGATATTTTAGATAGATAAAATGTTTTCAAAAGCATTTTAAAAGTAATAAACTTATATTTTAAAATCAGTAAAATATTTTATCATATGCAAATGTGAGATGATAAGTTCTTAAAATTCAAAAATAATAACTTTAATATTAATATTGTAAAAAGAAGAATAAATAAATATAAAATGATAAGGGTATATTTATCAACTTCTAATTAACTTTCCTACCTTCCAGGTCTAAACCAAACAAGAAACCTTTCATCCTATGCCATCTTTCCAACCAAACAAAACTTAAAATCTCCATTAAATTAACCTCAATCGCCCCACTTACCATAGGGCTCGACCAAACAAGGCCTTAGTGGGAGGGGCCATTTAGCATTGAAGTTTCTGTTTACATTAGAGAGAGTGGTTGATGACCAAATTGGGATAGCAACCAGTAACTACTGTTACACAGTCTATATATGTATCATTATAGAGTTGTTTGTCAATCATTTTCAAAATCACTTTCAACATTTATATAATGTGTTGACATTTTAAGAATTTATTGATGAAACATAAACACTTATTTATTATTAATAAGTTTGTTCACACTTGTTAGATAATTGCGCCAAATTCAATACTCAATTAAGAATAACTTTTCCCATTGTTTTGGCTCCCACCCCTACCACGCACCATAACTAACCATAATCTAAACAAATCACTCACGTAATTCTAATTCTAATTAATATAAAATGGAAACCCATACCTGTAGTTTGTGTAATTTCTCTAAACACTATCTATCTATGTGTCATAGAGTGATACCCACTTGCCCAAAATTGTCTTCAATGAAATATATTTAGCAGGCTGTTACTACACTTGTGATCTGTTTAATTAAGTGCTGTTGGACAACTCAAAAGGTGAAAGAGATGGGATGATGAACCCGTTAATGTAAATTGCACCTTAATTACCAGAACTCTCTTCATGAACATTACTGATTTACTGAGAAGCAGTTCGCTTATAATTGGGCTTTCTAACCCAAATCACACCAAACTCATTTCTTAATAAAAAATAATAATGACTATATTAAAATTGACTAATAAAAAAAAACATGAATTAATCACAAAACGTTAAAGATGGAGTGATTTGGCTTCTTTGTGTGTGTGTATAGCTTTACTTCTTTTGCCAACCATAATAGAGAAGAAAAAGTAACCATTGAACATATGAATATACAGTTAAAATGTAAAAATTCCTGTAAACTTATATTTAAAATGAATCAAATACTATATACTTTTCAAAGGTATAAAAATATTCAGAAACATTCAAAATGTGAGTAAAATGTTAGAGTCGTTAAATATAATCTAACACTGTTATATATGTATAGAAGAATAATCTTCCTCTTCCTTTCCATCATATCTTCTCTTTTCTCCCCTACTTATAATCATTAGATTAATATTAAATATATATCTAGTTAAAAGTATTCAAATAATATTATTTGGCAATTTATCATTCATAGAATAAAAATTTAAAACCACAAAACCTTGATAAAAAATATGTAAAATTATAAAATCTTAATTAAAAAAAAAGCTACACAAATCTAATTTAAAATTAGTTAAAAGTATAAGTAACCGTGTATTAAAAATTCCGTATACAATCACATCACATGATGCATATCACATCTTATCAGTTCTTTGATTATCCCACAATGAATCCTTCTGATCATTCAAATTTAGAAAAATATTTATATACTTTATTATTCATATTCTATCTGATAAAAATAATTAAATTTTTTTTATTATAAATCTTATATTTCATAAATTTCTTTTAAATATTTCTATTTTTTCATAACCCATTATAATAAGTATTGATTATAAAAAAAATTATTAGGAGAAATTTACACGATGTGTGATCTACAATAAAGAACACTTTGATCATTTTTATTAGACAGGGTATAGATGATGTAACATTCCAGAAGTATATAAGTATTTCTTTTAGATTTAATCATAAATATACTAATTGCGGGTGGTCCAATATTTTATATTAAAAATTAGTAAATATAATCTTTGGTATTTTAAGATTACCATCATTTTGATTTTGATATCTCAAAGTGTAAATCTATCCAAGTATTTATTAGATTATAATGATCAATTTTTTAAACAGAATGAAACTTGAAAGACTAAAACTTATAATTTGAACTTTAAGAAATTAAGATCAAAATGAGATTAAACTTGATCACTAAATTTTATATTAACCTAAAATAATAATAGAACAATATAAAGAAGGTGATCTCTCGCATGTATGCATGTATCTCACCATTTTCTTAATAAATGACAGTCTCCATTTTTTTTATACGATTCACTTAGTATTTTACAAATTTTTAATACAGATATCTTCCTAGAGCCGCCTCCAAGAGAAATTGAAGCATGTGAACTTTAAAAAAGTGAGTGCAACAAATTCAAACGTGTCACTCTCACTTTTCTCACTCTTTTGTTTTATCTCTTCCTTTTTTTTTTTTTATTGAATTGACACATTCAATCTATAATAGTATAATATCTCTACTTCCACTCTACATATATCATTATCAGAGCTTAATTATTAGCAAGCCAAACATAGAATTAAGATGACGATTACGTTTAATTTACCACAAATAGTATGGTGTGTGTGTGTATTAACCTTTTTCCCTACAAGTATAACTTGAGAACATAATAAACCAGAGTTTTGAATAACAAGAGTATTTTTGCACTTTGGCTACATTTCTTAAATTACTCACAAATTTAAATTTAATATACACATCTTCTTAAAATGCTCTTTAAAATAGTGAGCGCCCCCTAACCCATTAAATATGGACCATTCAGATTTGATTTGGGATGATTTAGATTTGATTTTTTTATAAAAATCATTATATGAAAATATGATAATTAATATATTAATTTTATTTTAGATTTAATACACATTAAAATAATTTTTTTTTCTAAAATTTAAAAATAAAAAAAATCATATCTAAACAGTCAAAATCAAATTTGAGAGTTCAGATTTAATGGGACGTGAAAGTTCAGATTTGAACAATTCATATATAATAGATTATAAGAATTTATTAGTTTTAACGATGACCCTAACCAATTCCCGTCAAAGAAGAAATCCTATCTTCATTTCAAATAGGTTATGAATTAATGGTACTATGGTATTGGGCTCACTCTCGCATCTAAGGAAGATTACAAGTCCAGTCTCGATAATTCTCAAGATGATTCATCCTGTCCATTAACTAAAAAAAAACAAAAAATAAAATAAATGTGTAGATCTTGCCATAAAGCATTTATATCAAATACTAAATAATTAATCACGTGGCTCTATTTTATGCTAGTAATTAAAAAAAATGTGTTAATAACTTATAATGCTTGGGGTTTTCCTGTAGTTATATGTGTAAAGATTAATTAAAAAAAATGCCAACACTTATATTGTTTTTTCCTAAAATTATTTTTAATATTATTGCGATCTCATCTCCTCGCTTCCTTAGTTTAGCATGTGTTCTTTCTCTCAATATAATAAGGTTAGCAACGTGAACATCTCCACTTTCTTCCAAATTAAATCAAACTATATTTGTATTTGCTGTCCAGTTTTGCATTTTCTTTTCAATGGTCGTTTATTAAAGGTATATATAATCACGAGTGTTATTAAGGTCAGATTAGACCAACTGGTCCAGCCAATCCAAATTTAGTTTTAGGATTCATTAAATTAATTTAAGAACTATTCAACGTTTTGAAGACTAATTAATTAACTTTAAATTAGTAATGCCATATAAATTCAATAATGTATCAAACGTTGTGCGGCAAATAATTTATTGTGTAGCTTAAGAATGAATTATTTTCACTTTTGCCCATCTTTCTTATGGTTATAAAACTTATTCCACCTTTGTGAAAGTTGTTTGGGATTATTATATTTGTTCACATTAACATATATTGATATTAATATGTTCATATACACATAGAGTAATAAAAAAGTGTCTAAATCAATGTATGAAGTAATGGAAACATGTAATCTCAGGAATAAAGATGCGTATCTTTCGATTTCTATATTCATTATTCATTCTATTTGATTTTTTTTTTTTTTTTGTGTTTGTCTCTAAAAATTGGGTGCCCAACCCTGGACAGCTCAATGGACATATAGAGTACAAGCACTTGATTATATTAATTATAGTAATTTTCAATCAGAAACTGATGACCTCACGTGCCCTCGTTCTTTTAAAAGCACCTACTAACCTTAACACAATAGTGTTTTTTTTCCTTTTATAAAAACAATTTAAACAAACAGATACTATGACTTAATCTGAAATTGCATGCATGATTAGTTTTGGTTTAGTGCAAAGCTCACGGATTGACCACTAATGCAAGTCAAAACCGCAAGTATCTCGCAGATGGGTTCTAATAACATTAATTAGTGCCAAGTGAACACCTGGATCAGACGTGTACGCACTAACAAGTTCATAATATAATTATATTCCTCTTCCTCATTATATATATATATATATCATTTGTATTTTGATGGCTAGTGCATGTTATAACTAGCTAGGGATTCAATTATTTAGCAGTCATATTTTTACTGGAGAAATTTATAAAAAATTGACAGTGAGATATATTTTCAATTGCTAGAAGGTAACTGAGAGAAACTAGAAAGCTTGTCAAAGTTGAGAATTGACCTCACAATTAAGTTTTCTTTTTCTTTTTTTTTTTATTTTCCCACATATATGAATATATGAAAACGAAGGACACACACACAGAGGCGTAGACTTACGTTGTTGTTACGACAAATCATGGATGAGTCTGGTAAATGATTATTGTACGTGGCTTCATTAGACAGACATATATATATATATATAGAAATAAGATGCTTTGTACAGTTTAAATATTTGTGACTGATGGAGGATACACATTTATGGTTGTAGGGTTCTGACCAAGAATTAAGATAGATATGGTAAAGCGAGTCATTCAGTGGGTTGAGCTAAAAGACCCGTACGCTGGTGGACTGATATTTATTCAACCCATCCCTCCAACACAATATTTTTTTAAAAAAAGATTTCATATTTTTGTACGTATAATATTTTTGTAACTTGGACTTGAAATATTTCTTTTTTCATTTTTTTTAATACCTAAAATGAAATATTCTTTTTCACAACACTAGTAGAAAATTGATCATTTAAACTGCCCATTCTGGATCGCTTTTAGAATATAAGGTCTAAAAAGTATGACTAATAGTATTTTTGTAAATAAAGATAGATATTTTAAACCGCATGTAAGAGATGCGGCCTAAAAAAAATACTTTTTAGACCGCATATAAATGGCATGGTTTAAAAACCGTGTTTTTAGACCACACATATCATATACGGTTTAAAAACATCATTAAATATTTGTGATTGATAGATGATACACATTCATGGTTGTAAGAATCTGACCAAGAATTAAGGAAGAGGTGGTAAAGTGGATCAGCCAATGGGTCAGGCTAACCCACATCTTTATTTTAGATCGCACCTCTCATATATGGTTTAAAAACATCATTAAATATTTGTGACTGATGGACGATACACATTCATGGTTGTAGGGTTCTAACCAAGAATTAACGTCGAGGTGGTAAAGCGGGTCAGCTAGTAGGTTGGCCTAACCCGCATCTCTGTTTTAGTCCGTGTTGGAAAATGGGTCAATCTACCCTTGGTGGATTAGGCCCAATCCATTGATGTGCGGCAAAAATGCGACAATTAGAAATTTGGGGTTGTAAAGTGTAATAATCCCCATACTATTTAATTTAAATTTTAAAATTTAAATGAAAAGGTGGGAACAGTTTCCAAGCGGTGAAAATGTGCAAAACTGTTTTGCATTTTTTAATTCTCTATATATAGAGAATGGTTTGCAGAAAAGAAGGCTCTTTTACGCATACAGAGAAACTACTAAAATTCCTACTTTTACAAACTGTTCATTCAGTGTGTATTTACTATGTCCAACTGGTGATCTGATTCATGTGGGTACCAAGAGTAACTAGTCTGTACTTTCAGGTATACTCTAAAACCTACAGACCGCATCTCTCATATATGGTTCAAAAACATCATTAAAATTTAAAATTTTTAATTCTTTTAGACCACATCTCTGTGGATGCAATCTAAAAGCTCTCAAAATTCAAAATTCATCCGTGCCTCTCTCTCACACACAACCCCTACTACTTTTACTCTTCTCCTCTCTCTCTCTCTCACAGTCCAAAAGAACAAGAAAAAGAAGGCTGAAAATAAGAACCAGCCAAGTCCAGCTTCATGTGCTTCATTTATAGAACCAATCAAATTCATTACGATATATACACTCTTGACCATACCCAAACAGCTCAAGTACCAAAAGCCAATCACAAAAATGGCCATTCGTGTGTTGGACAGTGGGCTAATTAGGTAAGCGTATGGAGGCATCCATTAGTGGGGGAGCATAATGAACAGCATGCCAAAGTTGTTGAACGTGATGTTGCTGGTGGATCTTAAACGAGAGCAGATCAAATGTGTTGTCGGCGAAGAAGGTGGTGGGAAGGGAGGTCCAACCCCATTAGAGAGAGAGAGAGCGAGAGAGTTGAAGGAGAGTGATGCCATGGCTATGAAGATTGGCGGTCCGCCCTTTACCATCCTCGACGACATCAATAATCCACCACCCTTGGACGATCTACAAAAGCAGGGAAAGTTAGGGAAGTTGACAGGCTCATCCAAAAGGTTAGGGGGGCGATTGAAATTCAAAGGATGCTCCACTGGTGGCCAAGGAAAAACAAAATGAATTTTTTTTTTAGAAAATGTAACTTTTTAGACTGTATGCAATACATGCGATCTAAAAGATTCTTGACTTTTTAAATCTCTATTATCTAAATGCAGTCTAAAAAGTTGTTTTTGTGCGGTTTAAAAAATCTTTTTCCCATTGGTGCAAATTTAATTTATAAAAATACATTACAAATTGAATATAAAATCTCTAATTTAAATTTCAAACAATAGAACTTCAACATATATAATACATTTTATAAAGCTGAATTCAAATATTACAATTCAAATTAAATATAAATCACAAATAAAATGATTAATAATTATTCAATATTAATTAGATTTATATTATGATTAGAAATTGTTCGTATATTTTTTATTAATCAATTTTATTTTAAAAAAATGGGTTGATGGGTTAGTTCGGTACTGTTTGGACCCTTCACCTTTTAACCAACCCAACCAACCATTTTTTTTTTGTTGGCCTGTGAGCTCAACCTTTATTACCAGCTCTAAATTATGGTGGTCATAAAACACATACAATATATTAATTCCCCAACATGCATTATGCGACGTTCATTTTTTTTTTTTTTTGTCTTTTAAACTATAGGTACTTTTAATTTTCTTTCAAACCATAATTTGAAACGAATACGACTGGCCCGGGTCTTGAGTACTCCATATTTATTTAAAAACAATGTGATGCGCGAGGGTATATATAATTAATTAAAGGAGGACTGCTTTTGTTGTCTTGCATGATCACCAAGCAAATTAATTATCATAATAGATACCCTTTTTTCAGGGCCAACAGATAGGTTTTTTCTTTTTTGCCAGCATGCATGCATTGGTAGATACTAATTAATATTACCTCTAATACTTATTATAAGAGTCAATTGATTTTTTTGGGATTAAAGAAGATAAATTCATTGCCTTAAAGTATTTATTTATTTGTATATCATTTTATTATATATAATTTTATAAATCAAATAAATTAGTTTAGAGAAAAATAACGATTACTTTAAAATAATGTATTTAGCTTCATTAATCTTTCACTACCTTCGGTCATTAATATAAGAGTTATATGATATTTTTAGGAGGATTAAGTAAGTTAATTAACTGATAAAACTATCATTTTCTACAAACTATTTTTTCTAATTAATAAACTAATATATAATATAATGATATACATAAATATTTTAGAATATATATTACAAATAAATAATTTATTTCACTTTTTTAATATTTCTAAAAAAAATCAATTAACTTTATATTAAGGACCGGAATTAATATATCAATATTTATGCATGCATTAATTGATATCACTCGTTCTGAAGTGAACATTTAGAATAAGCACAAATGTTGACCACTCATAACATATATAAAAGATTCTCACGAAAATCTCTGCCCGGAAATTATATTAGTATTCCAGTACTACGCTAGTGTACATAATATGAGTCTTTTGCTCCTTATACCTAGTTTGGTGCAAAATAATACAAGTCTAGTCTCATAATATTTCGAATATTTAATATTTTTATTTTTCCCTTCTAAACAATTAATATAGTGTTGACTTTTGTCAATGGTGTGTATAAAAATCTTTTCAAATTTTTTAAATATTTAATATTATAACTACTATTAACTAATATTGTTGGTCCATGTATTGATCTCAATATACTATTCTACACAGATTTGAGGCTATTCAAAAGGACAGTTCAAAACCCTCCTCTGTAAGTATCTTTTCCAAAAAAACAAAAACAAATTAAGCATCATTTAATGCTTCTACCTAATTTAAATTCGAGCTGTGTTTATTAATAAATTAAAATTTCAGGAATTAATTATACCGTTATTGTTGTTGTTAATTACAGCATTAATTACTGTGATTAAGATTTGAATTAATTGTTTAGTTAATTTTAACATTAATGATTTTGCTAATAATTAAATAAGGGCCGGGCTCACTGATGTTTAATTACTGCAATAAAACTTGGTCCATGTTAAAGGGTTGCAAGTTTCATTTTGACTCATGCCCCACCCCAACAAAATATGATAGTACCTTGTATTTTTAATATACAAGTCATTTAAGTTATTTTAGAGAGATTAATGAAGCTAATTAATTAATATATTTATCATTTTTTGTCAAACCAATTTGGTGCTTATGAAATTATATTGACACAAAGGAAATATGTCCAGGATTTGCTAAAGGAAATAGGAAAACTGGGGGCTAAATTGAGCAACATTCCTATGGTTCCTAATCCACTACTTGATGCTGACAGGAGTATATCCTATGAAAATCTATATGATGGTAAGAAAAGCAAACTTTTGATGCTGAGAAGAGCAAACCATTTGAAAGTCCTGAGAGGTATTGAAGATTGATTGGGAAACTTACGGTAACTTATCTCGATATCACCTTTCCGATTAGTGTGATCAGTCAGTTCATGGCATCATCGACTATTAATCAATGGGAGGCTTGAGAGCATGTTTTACATTACTTAAAAGGATCCCCATGTCATGGTATATTGTAAAACAATCATGGGCACACAGACATCGAATGCTTTTGTGATGCAGACCATAGTGGGTCTAAAGCTACTAGACAGTCCACTACAGGGTATTGTGTCTTTGTGGGTGCATATTTAGTATCCTGAAGGAGCAAGAACCAAGATATAGTATCCCAGTCTAACACAAAAGTAGAATACAGAGCCATGGCACAATATGTGTGTATGATTGTGTGGTTAAATCAGTTATTGAAGGAAGTTGGTCTCAAAACTTCACTGCCAGCAAAGTTGTGGTGTGATGACAAAGCAGCTTTACACATAGCTTCAAACTTAGTATTTCATGAAAGAACAAAACATAGTGAGATCAATTGCCACTTTCTTCATGAGAAGATTAAGGAAAACTTTATTTCTACAGGACATGTAAGGTCTAGAGATCAACTAGAGGATTTGCTTGAAAAAGCCCTTAACAAGGTTCATGTTGACTACCTTTATAACAAGTTGGGCATGATAAACATCTATGTCCCAACTTAAGGGAGAGTATTGGGATATATTATCAATGTAAATAGTATAGAATCAAATATCTTTCATTAGGATATTATTACGTCATTATGAGCCATTAATGTCAATACCCCTTTCCTAATTATGAAAAAACATGAAAATTCATTCCATATTATTTTCTAAACTTACACTTCTAATGCACAATATTCTGGTTCAGCAATAGATTGAGAAGCCAGGGTATATTTCTTACTCCTTGAAGAGATGAGAGAGTCATCAAGAAATACACAGAACACAGTAGTAGATCGATGATCAACATGATCACCTACCCAATCAGCATCAGAGTAGGTCTGTAAAGTAAGAGAAGACTTGGCAGAGAAAAGGCCATGATACAAGGTCCATTTGACATGAATTGACTCATAATGTGAATCGCATATGCAATATCTGGACGAGTCCCAATAAGAAAGATGTGCCCCCCAAACTAGCTATCGGTAACGTGTGGGATTCTCCTATCAGTAAGAACAAATTGAGCATTAGGGTCAATGGGTGTGTTCTCAACCCCCTCATCAATGAGAAAGGCCCGAGATATCAAATTAGAGGCATGCTTGACTTGCGAAAGAAAAATACCGCTCCCTAATGATGTAACTATATCAACAACATTAAATTGATAAAATCTCCCACATTTGCCCTTACTAAAATTTTTGCCTCTCTACATTTACAAATCACTATCACCCTCTCTATTCTCTCTCTCTCTCTCTCTCTCTCTCTCTCTCTTTCATATAGAAATTAAATAGGAATAAAACTTGAAAGATGTCATAAATTACTATACAAGTGACTTATAGTTAGAAACAAACTTTTCTTCTATTAGTGGTATTTAGGATTCAAAGTAGTATAAGGGGTATAGGTAACTAATTCATATATGTTAAGGAAATTAATTTAGTTATTTATAAGAAATATATGTTGGTTTTATTCAAATATCATCTTTAAATATGTGCATTTGAACGACCATCACTGAAAACCCTTAATACATGAAATTAATAAGGATACTTTCGAAAAACTATATATTTGAAAGATAAAGAGGATTGAGTTCTTATATTGATAACCAAAGTAAACCTCTTATCCGACTTTTATATTTAGGTCTAGGCATATTTTTTTTGGCAAGAGTATGTATTTTTTTTAGTAGAAGCAATTTAATTTAAAGTACTGTCAAATATTAAATGTAAACATTTTTCGTAATAATGATTCAAATATTGGTGAAGTAGACATGCTACGTATCAACCACATTATTTATGAGAATACTAAAATTGTCATTCTACCGTCCGAACAAATATATTGATGAATGAAAATAGAGTTTAACGACTTGAAACGTGGAAGATGCATATTTCAAAAGCCCTAATGTAGTGAACATTATTTTATGTAAATCATCATGATAGAATTGTCCTGATTAAGGACGTTGGTCGACTTTTGCAAAGAAGTAATTATGAAGATGAAAAGTTGGCCAAAAAAAATTATGAAGATGAAAAAGATGTGATACATCATACATAAGCTGTATCTCATTAAATGTTATATCGTGAGGGCGAAGTTTTGTTTCGTGTTCCTTTTTCTTTCCTTTTGATTGACTTATTTGCAGTGCGTGAGAAGATGATGATGTGGTGATGTGACATCCCTTTGTTGGTAACCCACTTCGGTGTTTTGCAATTAATACTCGATCTCATAGTTTATTTGTGATCGTGAAAGTATTTAATTAGATAAAATGAAAGTTAACTCAAACGAAAGGATTTTGAGATTAATGTGTCATCATACAAAAAAAAATATGATTGGTAATGAATACATACAATAAAAAGTTGGTATAATCTCTATTAAAGAAAAAATATTATAATATCATTTAAGGTGGTTTGGATATTGAACATACATGAAGAAGATATTGAAAATGTTGGTAAAGAGAATAAATCAAACAATATATTCTTTTAGGAAAAAGATAGAGGAAAATTAAAGAGAACACTTTATCCACTTTTAGTTACTAATTTATCTAAATACCTAATTTTTGATTGAGTATAATGATATTATGAGGTTTACATCTAGTGGGATAAAAACCTGACTACCATTCAATCAACTGCCCTTGTCTACACCCAAAACTTCATCGTTTTATTTAAAGCAAGATTTGAAAGTGGAGGCTTGATTTTAGCTTCAGTTCATAAAATCAAATCACACCACGTCTAGATATGTATATATGGTCAACGAGGGCATTATGTACAAGGGTAAGAATATTTTTCCAAGCCTTCGTCGCAAATTACACCCACACAAAAACAGGTTTCATCCTGTCATTTTCTCTCGCAAACACTTGTCACACACACACACACGAATATAAATGTTTTTGGATAAATATTGCAAGAATTTTCAAAAGCTAGCAAGATTGATTGTTGAGGTTGAAATAATTTAAATTAGGTGTTGGTGGAGGAATAGTTGAGTCACGCAGTGCACGCATGGAATATAAGGCAGACAATATTATGCAATATTATGCGACATTCAATTTTTTTTTTTTGCTTTTAAATTATAGGTACTTTTAATTTTCTTTCAAACCATAATTTGAAACCAATACGACTGGGTCTTGGTACTATATATTTATTTAAAAACAATGTGATGCGCGAGGGTCTAATTAACTAAAAGAGTACTGCTCTTGTTGTCTTGCATGATCACCAAGCAACTTAATTATCATAATAGATACCCTTTTTTCAGGGCCAACAGAGATACGTTTTTTTTTCTTTTTTGCCAGCATGCATTCATTCGTAGATACTAATTAATACTGCCTCTAATATTTATTATAAGAGTCAATTGATTTTTTTAGGATTAAAGAAGATAAATTCATTGCCTTAAATTAAAGTATTTATGTATGTGTACATCATTATATTATATATATAATTTTATAAGTCAAATGAATTAGTTTAGAAAAAAATAATGATTATTGTAAAATAATGTATTTAGCTTCGTTGATCTTTCACTACCTCCATTCATTAATATAAGAATTAGTTGATTTTTCAGGAGGATTAAGTAAGTTAATTAAATGGTAAATTTAATATTTTTCTACAAACTATTTTTTCTAATTAATAAACAAAATATGATAGTACCTCATATTTTTAATATAAAAGTTATTTGAGTTGTTTTAGAGATATTAATGAAACTAATTAACTAATATATTTATCATTTTTTGTCAAATCTATTTGGTGCTTATGAATTAATATATAATCTAATTATATACATAAGTTTTTCTGAATATATATTATAATTCAATAATTTATTTATTTTCAAAAAAGTCATTTATATCTTATATTAGAGATCGAATGTAGTATTTGATTTGCTACAATATTTTTATACTCGATTTCATATTTAGCTGGTTGAATTAAGATTTGTTTGATGAAAATGTGATCAAACTGAAGGCAATTAAGTTAATATATTTTTAGCTATATTATACTATTAGACGCATTATATGACGGATTTTTTTTAATGTAGTTCAAAATAAGGTTAAATCATACATAATTTTCTTCAGATTTAATTCATATAGAAATGACTTTCCCAATCTCTAAAATTTTAGCAACGAAAGTAACCTAGTGATTCATCAATTATAACCAATTTTAGTTCACGGATCACGACACAAACAGAACATCAAGCGTCATAAATGTGGCTGTCTGTATTAGTCCTTTAGATTAGACACTCCAATTTGAATTTGTTAATTGAGCCATCGGTTGATATTGAAAAAAGAAATGAACATACTAACAGAAAATTAGGGGGGGAAATGCAATGGACTTTAATATCGATCAACAAATACATGTGTGTTGAAGTCTGGCAGCCGCAAGAAGGGGATATCTTATCACTCTTGAAGGGGACACTAAAGATAAGGTTGTTGAAGATCTGATAAAGGAGGAAGGGGATATTGAATCAACACAAAAAATTATTTGTCAATTTTAAATTTATTCATTTACCTTTTGTAATTTAAAAAAGAAAGAGAAGAGAGAAATTATAAATGCACCGCCTTTCGCTTTTTATACCTATCTTTTTACCTAAATATTATCAAAGAAATATAAAAAAAATAAATTAAAAAACAAAAAAAAATAATTTTAATAAGTTTTAAAAATAATTATTTAAAAAATTATTAAAAATTATTATTTTCGTTTTTTTAATATTTTTTTTAAAAAAATTATTACAATTTTTGGAACTCGTTCCAAAAAAAAAATATATCAAACTCGTTCACGTGCTGAACAAGTTTGATAAAGTTTTCTTCAAACTAGTTCCCCACGTGAACAAGTTTAAGAAAAGTGTAGTATATGGGTAAATTTTTTCTGAAATGTAGCATATGAGTAATTTTTTTTACTGTTTACCGTACTGAAAGAAAAAAGCCCAGGTTAACAAATATGGCTGTACTGGCTAGAGATTAAAGAATCACCTTTATAACTGAAGCCACTCACGTCATGAATAGAAAGTGTTTTGATTCCCAAATAAAATAAACCTAATTAACAGCGAAACTCTTTCTCTTCTCTCTTATGCATTGTTTATATGTAATTTGGTTACATCAGTGAAATGGAATGAAATTTTGTCGCTAAACTTCTGTTTTTTTTAATTGTGAATATATTAACTTGGTAGTTAGTGATTTTTTCTTTGGTCATGTCATTGATTAATCGAAGTGACTACACTAGATAGAAAACCCAATAATGCATCTTCAGTGATCCAAAGTTACTCATTTGATTTGCCCAATTGCTTCCTTTCCTAAGTGCATTGAACAAAACCTTCAATATTAATATTTATATATCAGTTTCTAATTTGTATTTAAAACCAACACTACAACGTATCATGAATCACTGAACCTGACTTTACATTTCGAATCTCAAATATTTTTCTGGATAAAAATATATATGAACAACTGTTTCTAGAAATGTACTAAATCAGACTATGAAATTGCGAATATTATAAAGGGTCGTTGGAGAGAGAATGAATATATAGCATTCATAGTAAAAACATGTTAGGGTGGGTTACATAACCCATAATAGTAAATTAGTTCATTTGCAAAAAGAAAGATTCGTTAGCACGCTATGCTTGACAACTTTTTGAGAATTAATGTGCTGAAGGGCCTTTTCTTTTAAAAAGAAAAAGGCAAGAGAAGAAGACATATATTGCCTCTACTATGAGAATTCATTCGTCAAAAGTTTCTGGCTCAAGTACACTTTCAAATTAAGAATATGATCAATATCGTTTGTGTTTGATTCGATCACAAAGGCCACAAGACTCATTATGGTGTCCAATGCATTCATCATTGGTAAATAGTTTCTTTGAGTTACAGTGTATATTTATTCCAAAAATTTTTGCTTGTATAAGTAATGTTATCTTCAAAATTTTTTAGGGATTTAAACATGTTCTGAAAGTATTAAAATGAGAGCAATTTACTTATTACTGTAAAAAATGTAAACAGTTGATATTAATTTTTTTAATGAAATTGGGTAACATGTACTTTTTGAAACTTTTAAAATAGCGTTGCTTTTGAATAAAAACTTCAATACCAAACTTACATATTAACCCTTTCTTCTACCGCATCAACTAGAGAAAAGTCTCAACCTGTTGACGTTTAGGCCATTTCCAAAGTAACGATGTTCCATTGCCTACCCTTTTCAATTATGCAGTTATATGTCTTTTTACTATAAGCACTCTAGAATGTATGAGTGGCACTTCTAGAAATGACCTACCACACACACACACACACATATATTTATAATAAATCCCATTTTCAAACAACAACTATTTGATTTGATGGCAATTTTATTGGGACCAGACTTAATTATTTTATTAGAAATATAGGGGTAGTAATATAGTTTAACATGAAATTAATATTTTATGCTAGTTGTTTGAGTCTTGGAATATTTTGTGGATGAATTACTATGAGGTTCTGAGATAAATTGCCCAGAAATATAATAATAACTAAAAGGTATGTAATGATATTTTTTTAATAACATATTTATGTTTTTTACTTATCATTGATACTTTTGATAATTAAATTTTTTTTTTGGGAGACTTTACGGTAATTATCCTCCGCATTTATCGATGTTAATCCGAACCTGTATTTTCTCAAAGGCAGTACATGGTCTTTTTTTTTTTAAAAAAAAAAATTATCTAGAGTAGGCAAACCTTTTGGCGAATTTAGTTACTCATTGGATATATTCCCATTTTGACTCAAAAATCCAATAGGCCTTAATGATTGAGGAAAATACTAGCGTCTCTCAATGAATAATTATTATGAGGTCATAATGATATGATTTAATCACACAAAAAAATGATACTAACTCATTTCGATTTTAAATATAAGACTTACTTATTTAAGTTAATTAAATTAAGAATGTTAGTTAGGTTAATTAATATGACATATTTATTTTAAAATATCCTAATCATCTTCCTTAATCATCTCCCTCCTTTTTTTTCTTGATTATTGTTGAAAGACCATCAAATAGAAGTAATTTAAAAAAATTTGACAAAAATAAAAAATGGGTTATATATTTAAAATAAGATTAATTCTCTAATTATGCCTTATTTTAAGGATAGAATGAGTTACTATTAAAATTAATGTAATAACTAGTTTTAATGCAAAAAATTACAATGTATATATAAGGTATTTATTGGGTATTAAATTTTTTTAGAAAAATTGGGGGAAAATCCCCCATCGAAGAATTGATTGAAGAATGTAACTTATTCAATTACACATGTGGAAATTCAATTACATGTAACGTAGAAGCTCAATTACATGTTGTGGAAGCTCAGTTGCACATGAGTAGAATGTTCTATTTGACCATTAATTTTTAAATAAGAGATTTTTTTCCAATTTTTTCAATTTTTTTAATTAAATGTCTTTGGTAAAGTGAGTCTATCAATATTTGACTAAATGACTGAAGAATTCGTGTGTGGGAGAGCACGAGCTGCTCAAGCTGTACGAGGTTCTGCGTGGCAGCTGCAGAACTACATGAACAATAATTAAAAAAAAATGATCAGTCGAGCCTAGTTAGCAGTTTCTTTCCTTTTATTTCTATTGCAAATCAAACCGTTGGGTTTGGCTCATTAACAAAAGCCAAAAAACAAAAAAAACAAAAACGAAATAAGGTGCATATATTTACAAGATATTTTTAAGTTGGGATAAACTAACTCTTGATCTTTATAATTTTTTTTAATTTCAATTTTGATTTTTTTCATTTCAAAGTTTTGTTTTTATTCCCTGAAATTTAGTTCTTCTTAGATCGTTAGTCCCTATAGTTTTAAAAAGATCTAAATCAGAAGTTAATATTGTTAAAATTGCTGACATGTCACTGATGTTATTTTTGCTAATATGGCCTAATGACTAGATATGATCAATACTTACGTAGACTGGTTAAAACTACTTTTAATCCTTATAGTTTACCCTGATTTAGGTTTTAGTCCTTGAAGTTTAAAAGTTTTAGTTTTGATGTCTGAAATTTACTCTGTCGAAAACTGTTAATTCCCATAGTTTTAAAATGATTTAAACTAGATATTAACACCATTAATTTTGCTTATGCATCACCAACTTCATTAATTATGATGAAATAAATTAATAACCCAAAACTCTTACATTCTAATTTTAAAACTAGAAGGATTAATAGTTTTTGACAGATAAATTTCAGGGATCAAAACCAAAACTTTTAAACTACAGGGACTAAAACCTAAATCAAGGCAAACTATATGGATCAAAAATAGGTTTGACCAGTCCATATAAGTATTGATCATATTTAGTCATTAGGCCACGTCAGCAAAAATAACAGTGTCAATAACACGTCATCAATTTTAACTGTGTTAACATTTGATTTACCTCCTTTTGAAACTATAGAGACTAACGGTTTAAAACAGACTAAACTTTAGGAACTAAAAACAAAACTTTAAAACTATAAAGACCAAAATCTAAATTGAGGGAAATTATGAAGATCAAAAATTAGTTTAACCCTTTTAAGTTTATAGGTTTTTTTAATTCTTTTTTACTAACTCAAATTTAAGCATTGTCAATATTACTTGAAAGTATTTTTTTTGAAAGCGTTTCTACGTTATACGAACTCCAAGTAATACCTTGTACTTAAGCAACAACAACTAATTCTATTAGAATTAACACCTATTATTAGTAGGATTCTGAATTTAAAAACTTACACTATCGGAAAATAAATATGCTAAGCTAAATTTCTTCTTCATCAAGGTTAAATAAAAATTACTCATGTTTAAACTGAGATATATATATATATATTATTTAGGCAATATAATAATAGAAATCAAATTTAAAGTTCTTGACATAATATATATAACCTCATGAAACAAGCATTATAATTAATCATTTATTCGACATAAATAGATAATTAACTCCTAGATCACAACAAAATTAATGAAATTAGTTATTTGTAATGAATATATATTGATTTCCTTTGAATACAAATTAATCATTTACATTGAAATTATCTCAGTAATAACTACCTTCATATATGTAATCAATATAGGAATATAATGGAAAAAATTATGAATTTAAGATATAAAATGAATTGATGTATTATATTTCATAATAAAATAAATTCCTTCTCGGACTCTTATGTTTTAGATGGGATTTAGTATTAAAATATTGTAAGAGTATAATTTTCTTTACATAATAAAAACTTTTAGATGCATAGATACTGATAAGCTTTTACTAACAACACATCCAGTACTATATAATTTTTAGAAATGAACATAAATAAGGGTAAAAATGTTATGATTATTAAATTTTGACTAACATCATATGCATTTTAAAAGTTTATGAATATTTTGCACTTCTAAAAAAACATATGATATTTGACTTTCTTTATAATAAAAGTTTCACGGTAGCTTTGCACCTTGTTAACCTCGAATAAAAACCTTAACAAACAAAATCTCTAGTAATTCTTTGCTAGCCAAACGTTTCCTTGTACTCTTTCTTGTGATTGAAATGCCATGTGTTTGGTTGGCAAAATGAGCGTATATACACATACTTTTTTTTAATTTAGAGCCCTGACCCCCATTTGGAGAACTGACTAATCCGGAATCACCCCGAAATTAAGGGACTTCTCAGGATTCGAGCCCATGATATGGAGGATACATAACGCCTTGCCTTTCCCTTGCTAATCAATCGGATCAGCCCTCCTGGGCCGTATATACACATACTTTAATATCTGATGATGGATCAACGTGGACCCTTTACGACTGTTCTAAAGAAAAATGTAAATGCATTGAAACGTCCGATCCTCATAGTGGAGAAATGACGTCACTGTTCTAAGAGCACGCCGAACCTGTTAGTGTACAGTTTATATAAGAACTAAACTCTGTTGATTAGTTAGAGTTCCAGTTGCAATCCGTACAGCTGTCAATCTTAGCTACACGTGTTATCGCTTAATGATCTCAAACATACATAAATGTACATTCTCATCAACAACAATTCATTCCCTCTGTGCCCCTCAATATTATTTCTAGAGTTTAGTAGAACTCGCATACATATTATAATATTACAAACTTATAAGAGTTGATTGATATTTTTTAATTAGATTAAGCGAGTTAAATATATAATTAATATATTTATCATCTTTTCTTCAAAATATACACACATATATAATATAATATAATATAATGATACACAAAATCAAACTTGTGATATATGTCAATATTTAAAAATGTTTTACAAATATTTGAAATAAAGATTTTATTGCTGCAATCTTTTATTGACATTTTTCGTGGATTATGGGATCAAAATAAAAAGTTGTGTGAGTTAAAGGTGATGTTCATCAACTCTGTAGATTAATTAATGGTACATGTAAAATGGACTCGCTATCTTAGTTTGACTCGTGGGCGGTTTTTGGATCTCATACGGAATCAGTTACAGTGCTAAGCGTAAAGTTTAGCTCACCCTACTAATCTGATCTGGATCGTCCAGATCTGATCTGGATGATCCAGATTTGATTTTATAAAAATCTATATTGTTCTAAAACATTATTTCAGTAGATACAGAATAAAAAATAAAAATAATCTTTCAACTACTATTTTTTTAAAAAATAATTTTTTACATAAAAAATCATTATTTTAAAAATAATTAAATCTAAATCGTCCAGATCTGGATTTAAACGGTTCAAATGAAATTATGACAAGTGCTTCGGATCTCATACGTGTCCATTGAACAAACACGTTTAGGGCTATAAATTGCAAGCTCACCCAAATCTGTTGTTCACTGCATATTCGAACCAGATTTTGTGGAAAGCTGAAACAGCACATTCATGGAGCATTTCTACCTCACCCTTCTTCTCTTCGTTTCCTTCGTCACCCTCTCTCTCTTCTTCCTCTTTAACAAGCACTTGTCCATGTTCACCGGCGCCAACCTCCCGCCGGGAAAGATTGGCTATCCTGTGATAGGAGAGAGCCTCGAGTTTCTGTCCACCGGATGGAAGGGGCATCCCGAGAAGTTCGTCTTCGACCGCATGCACAGGTTCTCGTCCCATATCTTCAAGACTTGCATCCTCGGCGAGCCGGCGGCGGTGTTCTGCGGGCCGGCGTGCAACAAGTTCTTGTTCTCCAACGAGAACAAGCTCGTGACGGCGTGGTGGCCGGAATCGGTGAACAAGTTGTTTCCGACGTCGCTTCAGACGAACTCCAAGGAAGAAGCGCAAACGATGAGGAAGATGCTTCCTCAGTTCTTGAAGCCGGAGGCTCTGCAGCGTTACATCGGAATCATGGACAGCCTCGCTCAGAGACACTTCGCTTCTGGTTGGGAGAACAAGAAGGAGGTCACCGTCTTCCCCTTGGCCAAGAGGTGATTCGATTCACATTAACCATTCATCACCTTATACGTTGGTGCATTGAAAAACAGACATTTGTAATAACCATATATGCTTTTGCTTGATCAGATACACGTTCTGGTTGGCTTGTCGGATATTCCTGAGCGTGGAAGATCCGAACCACGTGGCGAGGTTCGCCGAGCCGTTTCATATGTTAGCTTCAGGGATTATTTCGATGCCCATAGACTTGCCAGGAACACCATTCAACAGAGCGATAAAGGCTTCGAGGT
>QFDD01002208.1:0-19556 GCA_006871305.1 Vachellia collinsii | reverse complement strand
CGGGTTGGACCATACCGGACTACCGGGTTTTTGTTCAGCCCTATTAGAAACTAATAACTGGTTTGGTTCATTGGGAATATAATGGAATGAAATGTATGAGAATGTAATGTAATGAAATAATGATTATATAGAATTTGTTTGATATATTATTAAGGAATCATAAAATAAAATTTATATTTTATCTATAAAAAATGTGAAATAAACTTTTTAATTCTATTAAAATTAAAAATCAAGGATATAATGTCTAAATACTGATTTATGAAAGATATAAGTACCCACATATTAATTTATATAAGCTGTAATATAGATTATATAGTCAAATATGTGTAATGGGGATTACCTGATTTGATGTAATTTATTGTTATCAGGATTACATTCAATTACATTATTATACCAACCAAACAATGTAATTAATGAAATGCATCAGAATTACACGTAGTTTTCTTTCATGTAATTGAACCAAGCAGATTATAAAGGCTTCAAAATTAGTTCTCACTCTACATATACTGTGCATTATGTGGAAAGGTCAAAAGTACTACCTAAATAGATTGTAAATATGATGGTGGTGGTGGTGAGCCAGCCTACTAACAACACCATGATGGCAAACAAATTTTATTTTATTATGTGGGGTTGTACAGTGGATTGTGTAGTAGCATTATAATCTATCAGCAATCAACACGTAAAATAAATTATTAACCAAAATGTTTCACTTAAGAGTTTCATAAACTATTCTCTATCTTCTTCCAATCTTTTAAGATGATTCCATATGGTTTGATCTATTCTTTTCACTGGTATATTCAATAACTTTAGCATCAATGAGATTAAAGGGCTTCTTCCATGATCTAATGGAAGAAACATATGAGACCACATATTACATGGCCCTCGGATGCATCCAAGAATTTCTATGAAACCATGGTTTCAAACCATGTTTGTACTTCTGGGTGAGTCCACTATAGTAATGTGTCAAGTCTTCCAAAATTCTAAGATAACAGATTTTATGTTACTTTTTTGAAAAGAGCATATGAGACTTGGAACAGTTTAGTGAATTTAGTTTAAATCTTCATTAGGGGATGTATACATATTTAGTGTCTCATGGTGTTTCAAAAGTGATTACATCCAATAGAAGATCAAAACAAAGGTGCGTACACCTAAGTATTGAATCAACTTGAGAGCTCAAAGGTTCACCAAAAAAGATAGGGTCATTTGCAAAGAACAAGTGGAATACAAGAGGTGCCCTCACATTTATTTTGATTGGCTTCTATGATCCCTCCTCTATTGCATCTCTAATTATATGGTCAATTTGTTCTAAGCACAGAGTAAAAATACAAGGGGACATTGGATCCCCTTGTCTGATTACTCTACAAAGTTAAAATGTATAACTGGCTTCCCCATTCCATAACACCGTTAAAGCTGGAGTTGAGATACATGTCATAATGAGATCACATATCATCCCCAGTATGCCTAGAGTATGGAGTGTGTCCTTGATGAAGCTTCATTTCAGTTTGTCATAGGCTTTTTCCAAATCCATTTTAACAGCCAACCACTTTGATTTCTCTTGTTTTGTTTTCATGGATTGAATTATTTCTTGAGCCACTATGATATTATCACTACCCTGAAGGCCAACTATAAAGCTACATTGATGCTTCCAATCACTTTATTCAGAGTAATTTTGCCCCGATATATTATTAAGCTATCAAGTAATTACTAGATTTTTTTTTAGTGAAAAAATTTCAGGAAAGGGGTTGGGCTCACCCACGATCAAAGGGCAGGACATCTAACTCATAATCCATTAGGGCCTGTCCCTACAGGCACTGGAGCATCACAAGCAAGTCCTTTTATATCTAGCTACAACAGGTAGGTCTATCCAGCTTCATTAAGCAGTGGAGATGACTCTCAAAGCACCACTACTGAAACCACAATAAAGTGGCACTCCACAGCAATTATTAGGTTTTTACTAAAACTAAACTATTGTTAAGGGTAACTATTTTAACAAAAAAATATTTGAAAAATGAGAGATGGTGACACGTGTGAATGATGGCTTGTCCATCGAACGAGTAATATCTATGTCTCCACTGTCTTACGGTATAACCATCCGCATCTTATCATTCTGCTGCTCTTCCACATGTTTCGCAAAAACATCAAGCGCCAAAATTTCGCGGCGGCTTACAAAATTTGAAAATTTTCGCAGAAAGGGAAAACTTCAAAATGTAATGTTCGAATTCTTTGGTCTTTCCCTCTATCTCTCAGATCTGACTCAAGAGTCCAGAAAAACACAGGGAAAATTCAAATTTTCAAAGAATTTTTGGAAGTTTGAGATTGAGACGGCTTTAGCCTCAAACTTCATTTCTGTTTCACCTCTAACCTTCCATTCTTCTCTCTCTCTCTCTCTAACACACACACACACACACACACACACACTCAAACACACATTCTCTCCATGAAGGAAATGGATGAATGTTTGAGCTGATTTCTGATTTTGTTTAAGGTTGCTTTGGGAATCATAGCTATCCAAATCTGAATGTCTTGGATCCCTCTGGTTGTTTCTGCAATTAAGTTCATTTTGGCTTGGGTCGGAATATTTTGCGCTAAAGCTTCGGGTTAACTCGTTAATTCTTGTGTTCCGTTGAGCTATTATGGTGAGAGAGCAGAGGGTAGAGTCCTTCTACACCAGACTACGCGAGTCCGCAATTGCTTCGTCTTCTTCGCCCTTACTCGTATTCCCGTCAACGTCTGATGTGGACTCGCTCTGCGCATTGAAAATCATCTTCCACGTTCTCGAATCTGATTCGGTCCGATATGCATGTTATCCTGTGTCCTCATTTCAGGAGGTTCATAAGTATGCTGGACCCAGTTTAAATTTATCTGACGAGCCCGTTTCGATCCTGTTGATAAATTGGGGGTGCCACAGGGACTTGAGGAAGATTTTAAATCTGGGTCCTTCTGCACGTATTTTCGTGATTGATAGTCACCGTCCAATTCATCTTCACAATTTGAGCGATGATAATGATCGGGTGGTCGTGCTATATACACGAGATGATGAGCAGCAGGCTGATTTGGCCTATGATTTTGATGTGTCGGCTTTGGCTAATGCCACTGACTTAAATAGTGACGAAGAGGATGCTGAAGAAGAATCTGATAGCGATGACGACAATGACAGTGAAAGTGAAGACGAGGGACATAGGGATGGATCCAGGAAGAGAAGACGAGTTTCTCAGGATAGTGAACAAGACCCAATTCAGCTTTTTCGAAAGCTGAAAAAGGAATATTATCATATGGGTACATTTCATGGGAAGCCATCTGGGTGTTTGATGTACGAATTATGCCACTTTCTGCGCAAGAATACAAATGAACTTCTGTGGCTCGCTTGTGTATCTTTAACGGATCAGTTTATTCATGAGAGGCTAAGTGATGAACGATACAAAGATGGGGTTATGGAGCTAGAACAGCACATCAACAGTTCGGGGAATTTGGATGCGGTAACATGTGTGACGCTGAAAGATGGGACAAAGATCCGGGCGCCTAATTCAGCTAGAATCACATACGAAGAGGAACCAAGGCTTATGTTGCTAAAAGAGTGGAATCTCTTTGATTCCATGCTCTGTTCTTCGTACATTGCAACTAAGTTGAAGACATGGAGCGACAACGGGATGAAAAAGCTGAATCTTCTGCTAGCCCGGATGGGGTTTGCTCTCGCTGATTGCCAGCAGAAGTTTCAGTACATGAACATAGAAGTCAAACGCAAAATGAAAGATGAATTTGAGCGATTTCTACCTGAGTATGGGCTAACTGATTTCTATTATCGGAGTTTCTTAAGAATACATGGTTATAATTCAAGGGTGTCTGCGGCAGATGTGGTATATGGCGTGACTGCTCTGCTTGAGTCATTTATGAAATCAGATGGCTCGTGTGCTTCCAAGCAATTTGGTGTAGCTTATGATGCACTGTCCTTGAGCAATCTTGATAAGCTAAAATCTGGAATGCAGCATGCGATCAAGATTCAAAGGGCCATTCTAAGACAAGGAAGCACAGCAATAACCAAGAGTGGCTCTATAAGAAGTGGAAGGAAATTCAGATGGGTAAAACTTGATGATTCTGCTGACACAAAGTTACTGGGTTACCCCCAAGCTTTGACTAAGTTCTGTTATTTCGTTATGGATGCTTTGCGAGAGAAAGGAGCAAGAATGAAGCCTCTGCTTTGTGCTTGCTTATCTCAAGAACCCAATAAAATGTTGATTGTAGGTGTTTGTGGGAAGCCTCGTCTTGGTGCAGGTAAAGGAAATGCATTTGGAATTGCATTCAGAAATGCTGCTGAGGAGATTGGAGCAGACTTCTTTCATGAATTGTTTGAATCTTCATGGATTGTTTTAAATGCATCAGCAGTCAATGCCTTCATGGTTCGGTTGACTGAGGCTATGATATAGCAGTTCAACCTAACATCCTTCAAAGAAGTATGTTCTCTTGGTGCATTTCCGTGCCTCAGATTATTAATAAAATATAGCATACGGCAACTGATATTGCAAGATAATGACTGTTGTATTACGTTTTAGAGACTGTTGAGTTATGATTTATAACATCTCTATTTAATCTTTTCAATGTGTATTCTATAATTCCAGGTTCATTTGACACTCTTGTGTAGATACTGTTTTAACTTCAATGTTGAAGATCACAGATCACGAGGCAAATATCCAATTGGAATGTAAATCGGTAAAATATTTGCGGATGTAAGAGTTAATATAGATACAGATGCGTTTAGAAATGCAATTATTTCAAAGACAGGATATTTCTACAAGCTGCTTCGGAATGGATTACAGCATATGCAAAGGTATGAGTCAATACATCCTATTAATATATCAAATCAAATGATAATCTGTCCAGTGGGGAGCAGATAAATATTTTATGAAGTTTAAGATTTTTTCCCCTTTATGAGGTCTTTCTCAATGAGGATAGAGAGAGAGACCTTTTGTTTAATAATCTATTTAAAGATCTTGTCTTTGATAGAGTACAATTATGTTGTGTCCCACCTAGTGGGGCTTTGTTTTTGTTGTTGAAGGTTTAAAGACATCTGGTCCTGTAACAATTGTTTGAGCTATATGATAGTCCCGTGTTTTGTTTTAAATCTTCCCTTTCACTTTAAATATGAAGTTCTTTTGGGCTGTTCCTCGACATAATAACAGCATCAGAAGTCAGGGTATTTATTTCAGTGCCGTAGACAGATGGCGTACTTACTATCCTTTCTATCATCTAAGCTTGCATGCACATCAATATGCATGTTGTGCATAGTTGCATATTTATAGGAAGCAAGTTTGCACACTGCACAAGGGTTGTTGAATTATTTGTTCCTTAAGGAGATGATCTTTGTTCAAAATTATAAGAGTATTGAAATCAGTTTTTAGCATACTCTGTAATGCTCTAGTTATTTGTATTTGTAGATTGTAGTGTATGTACATGGTCGATGGAGTGATGCTTCTGTTACTTTATCTGTGGATCGTTATACAAATATTGTGAAATTGGAACTGGATGCAACTGGGATTTTGATTGTTAATGCTGCTAAATGTCATATTCGAATGCCTCTTGTGTTGCACTTTTCAAGTTGTGAACTGGCACCCTTTTTCTGCGGCCAGAAGCCAAATTATGTAATATTTCAGGCCAGATTTCAGCTCCGTTTACCCATTCTCTGGCCTGAATCTCCGTCTCTCTTCCATTCTGTTTTTTGTCTTAACTTTTGCTAGACAATGGACGTATTTAGCCACTCCAGTTCTCCTCGTGTGTCATGACCGCGTTGATTTTTTTCCTAACTAATGTTCTTCCTTGTCGTTTGTTTGGCATTGTATGTATTGGACCCTTGGTTTCCCAATGTAGTTGCTTATCATTGCAACTAATTACAAGCTTCGTAAATTTCCTCATTTTCCAAATAGTATCTAAATTGATTTTTACACGATCGAATTTATTATTATGATGTTAAATGAGTTATTCTGTATTTTTAAGGACCATCACTAACTTGTAGAATGAAAATTTTGAATGACAAATGATTTTATATCCTAGTTTCTGGTTTGTCAATCACTTTGATCTCTAATGTGTTGCCTAATCATTGAATTGAGTCATTTCAACTTTATCTGGGTCTATAAGTCTATCACTGAATAATCCGCAATATTATCTAGGTATTTTGAATTTCATAATCATGTGTGCCACGCTTCGATGTTGCCATGTAATTAGTTTTGGCAGAAAGCAAAATTAGCTTGCTATCCCATAACAATGCTTAGGGGTGAGGTGAGAGAAGTCAACTTGAGGAAAATCAACTAACGTGAAAGGGTTTTGAAATACGCTAAAAAACAGGAAAGAAACTTGGAAAATAAACAATTAAGTTTTAATCAAAAGTTATAATATCTGACAGGTTGAAGAGGTTTATTGATAAATTTTAAAGATTTGTTAGATATTATACCTATATTTTGGATTTAATTGTGATTCTCCCAAAAAAACTTGGGGCGCTAGCCTTTCTAATGGGAGAATTATATTCTTTCATTATTTCCTTCATTGCTGTAATCGGAAGGTTCTGTTTTTCTCTTGCTGCTATATCAAATAAAACCACTCATTTCCTGCTGGAGTAAGACTCATTCAAGTTTCAGCAGATTCATTCGTGCTACAAGATGCTAACTCCAGCTCTGTGCTTTAATCCTCTTAGTGTTAATATAACCTTGTTTGTTATAACAAAGAAAAATGCTAACTTTAGTTATCCAACTCTTACTATGATGATTCTTTTGAGTATATCTAGACCTTATACTTAAGTCCTCTAATGGCTCCTTTTGTACAAAAGAAATATCCCTTTATTTGTTAGGAGGCATTCTTCCAAGCATGACCAGATTTAATCCTAGAAATTTTGATATATGACGGTTAAAAGTACCACGTTTAACATAAATTTAAGTGAAAACCTGTCACAGCACACAATCAAATCCCAAGCCATCATTTACCATTTTATCAGTAAAGAATTACATAACCCGTATTTTATTAAAGTATCTTGACTAGATACAGATAAAAAACAAATTTCAAGACATGGCAGTTACACAACAAAGGGTAAAAAAATTAAAAACTTGACAGAAAGAAACATTCACAATCTTTGAGCTCAAAGTAACTTCGCTAACCAAAAGGAAAAGAAAAGGCATGTAAAAAAGGCATGCAGTAAAGAAATATGATCAAATACAATATGTTTAGTTTCTCTTCAGGTGCTTCATTCCTATCTTGACCAGGTGCACTCAAAAGTACTAGAATTAACGTATAACTTGTGAAAACAGCCCTTAAAGTTTGAGCCTCTATAGTTTTTGTGAAGAGTTGCACATAAAGCTCCATTGAATACATGTACTTTGCATGCACCCGGAGGTTATAGTATAGAATGCACCAGAAGAGAAACTGAACTCTCTTTAATGATGTTTTCCGCAGTGATAGCCTTGGATATATACAAGTGCCACACACACACACCCCCTCATGATCATTCACAACAACATTGTCAAATTCTTTCTGTTTAGAATCTCATCCACACACTTTGCCAAGACATCATTTTTTGCACCATCCAAAGCAGCAACTCTGTAGAAGCCAAGAGGGTTACAAAAAGAAGCTTCAGCTTAGTGAAAAATAATTAAATAAAAACTACATACCGATATTCAAGTCCTAACAGAATACAGGAATTGTCATCGGCAATCTCATACCTGGACTTTGTCATCATCAATTTTATTCCGGTTAACGTATGGTCTGTTTGGTGGGGTGCCTGGCACGTTTCCGGGTCCACCTTGTCTCTCCTCTCGCACCTTGTTGAAAATGTGTGTATATCCATCAGCTGATGCCGGATTACTCTCATCCCAATCACCAAACTTGGGAACGGCAGCACCTCTATCCGGCTGTCGCATCACAATGCGAAAATCATAATTAATTTCAAGGACAGTTCAAAGTGAAGAAAAATCCCCTAAAGACAGAAGTCAAATTTTTAGAAAATTTCCACTGATCAATCATATTGATGTACTACAGATTAAGATTTTTAAGTATGCTACCATTTTCATGTTAGAGATGTTTGATTCATTACCTTGGTTCTTGAAAGGCAATAATAACCTTTCAGTCCAATCCCTTCATTTAATACACCACTTAATTCCGAAGTAACATCTAATAAGCTCATGTGCTAACAGTGTTGTTCAGGTATCATACAAAATCTCTTTTGTGCATTGTTAGAAACCTATTTCGGTGGTCACCAACAGATAACTTTCGGCAAGTATTTCCACCAGCAAAATTATAAATCTAAACTCAATAGTCCAATGTTTTTTTGTTGGTACGCATCCAGGTGTGTTGCTAATCATCACATGGCCAAACTTTGCTGACTCAAGGTTACAGATCTCACAACATGAATAAATTGTGAGTGTTTTACTTCATAAAAAAAATTGACAATTTTATTTTTCAAGGACTAAACTAATGGAACATGCATCTTCCAAGGAACAAATTGATAGTTTATTCCAAGATTTTTTTTCCCAAATAGAATTATTTTCATGCAAGGCCTAGTAATAAACAGTAGAAAAACATATAGAATACTAACAGTATCATCGCCTCGATTAACTGGTCTTAGTCGGGATCTTCCTGGAGTACCATGGCTGTTTTCATAGGAGTTCTTTCCTTCCCAAGAGGGACTATCTCTTCCTGAGGTCCTTGCCTGTCGATGAAGGGGTGAGCGTTCAAAGCTGTATTCAGAGCCACTTTGTCTTGCTGGTTTTTTACGGGTATCAGCTGATCCTCCTCCATGGCCTCCAGGACGAGCTGGAGAACCAAAGGAATTATTAGGATTACTATCTGTGCTCCTCTGTAACTCAAGTGATGATTTTGCGGATCTCTTTCCAGCTGCATCCTTCAAATCAGCTCTGGGTTTTGGAGGAAGTTGGTCAGCAGAAGATGAATTATGAATGACTAAATCAGGATTTTCCTCAGGATCATTTGGATTTATCATCTTTGTGCCAGTCCGATCTTGACGGGCCTTGTCAAAGAAAGCCGTATAAGGAACATCTTCAGTTTCCCAATTGCCAAATCTTGGCACATGAGAATGTTGCTGTCAATAAACAAATAGAAAAGAGCCTGAGTATTGATCAATACAAGTTTCAGGTGCTAATAAAATGTCCTTCTACATATCGCTCATTGTCATCATTAATGAAAACAAAGGAGCCAAATAAAAAGAAAAGGGAAAAGGACAATGTTCCTCTTTATGCTTCTTTTGCAATGAGGATCGTATAGTGGCACTTCAAGAATGGTAAATCAGGCTTCAAAATTCAAAATGCTACCATGCTACTCCCAAAGAGAAATGGTGTTGCTGGTCATATCCACATTTCATCACAAGAACATTTTATGTAAAGACCATTTTTTTTTTTTTTGCCAAGAGTAAAGACCATTTGCAATTTAATTAAATAGTGAAAAGCAGAAACCTTTTAAACTCTATCCATAACGAACATTGTGTTATCATACTATATGATGCGGCTATTTGAGCCCAAAAAAATAAAATCTGAGTTGGCACTGGTATATTCTGGAACAACTAGTATTTCTTTATATCTGTAAATAAAATAATGCTTAACAATAATCTTACCAGAAATATCCAAAGATATTTATATTAAAGATATTGTTAGTTTAATTATTTTAGTGTCGACAGATGTTTAAAATAAGATTGTTTTTAAGAATTTTATTTTATAATTATAAATCCCAGGTGTTACATGTGGACAATTTGCCAGTTATCTCACATGAAATAACTAGATAAATAATACATATGGCTATTGAAATTAAATAAAAGGAACAAGTAACTTGAAAAGCAAACAGGCTATATGGTGCTGTTCCATTTGTTGACGGCTTTCACGGAAAAAGGGATCCAAGTATCAGTCAAGATATCAAAGCAGAAAGAGTGCAACAAATTATATTTGATAAAGTACATTTAAAAGATAATTACATAGCAGATTAGACTTTGCATTATGGTTTTGACAGATTACACTGGAAAATATAAGCAGTTCATCCAGTAGACATTTAGGAATTGAATATATGGAAATATAATAGTATTAGTACCAAATGTAGGCATTAAAAAAGGCACAATTAACTTCAACTATAGCCATATCCGTCAAAGTATGATTTCATATTAAGTTTTACCATAAAAACAGTTAAGCAACATAACCAAAACTGTTCATGGGCTTTCTAAGATTGTGATGACATGATGCTATCAGAGCCTTCATAGCTGTCCAAGGAAGCATTTGGCTGATCTTGGAAAGGCTCTAGTCCCTCTAATTTTATGGGAGTTTATTTTTATCATAATCTAATTTTATCTTTTCTGCATTTATTTTCCCTTGTAGATACAGAAACTTCCTATCCTTTTATCTGGTTTGGAAGGGAGCTCAGCACCTTTACCCGCAAAGAATACAAAGGTATTCTAGAGTTTCATCACTTTCTTTCTTTCAATTGAGCTAAATTCCAATACACGGTATGACAGACTTGTGCTTTGTCAAAAGCTTCTAGCGCAAGTTGCCCAACATCTTTCATTTCAGATGGTGTGTTGTTTGCACTCATTCTATACTTGTATTTTTTTATATGAATAATAGATTAGAAGTTGCCATTCAACATGTTGGCTTGATGGTGAGATCTATTTAGCATAATCAAATCCCAAGTCACACATTCGAAACTGGCACCCTTCTCTGTTGAACCAAATAATAGATAAGAAATTAGTTAGGAAGTTGCTCGGGCGTTTGGCAAACCATTTTCTCAATATATACCAAGATGCCAAGGGATGAGGAGAACTGGTATGATGGTTAATGAAGCCAAGGAGACTAATTTTTACAAAGACATCAAAATGTTAGCATCCATCTGAGCAAACAGCAGACATATCACATAAACAAAATTTCCTCTCCCCACAATCCCGCCATTGAACCGACTCCCCAGTGAGTTTTCTAACGTTAATCTATTCCCAATTGTACATGCATCCAAACAAAGCAAGATTAGATCAGCATATATACACAAATGCTTGTATTAATCACTATTGAAGAGATCATGCTTCACCTGGCCCCCACTATCGTAGGTTGCAACTTGTTAATATTAAACTAAGTAAATGCTATAACCTAATTGGACGCATCTCTCTCTATTGCTGAGCACTTAATATATTCCATCTTAAGATTGTTAGTCATTCCTGTAATCCCCCATTCTGGTTTTTTTTATCAACAATACATGTTTCATCTAAGGAATTGTGTCATCAATTAGCTCATTTTTTCTGATTTGATCTCTAAAAACGATCCACCTTTTTGCCCAAGAAAATTATACCTTGGCAGCCATACTAATAGAAAGACATCTAATTCTTGATATCCGCCTCCATATTTTCTCTGGTTTTTTTGGATAAGATTCATATTTTCTTTTCAGAAAAAAGAAAACAAAAGGATGGGGAAAATTTTAGTTACAAGATTGAAATAGTTCAACTGACTAAAATTAACATTGTTGCCACGGAAATAATTCAATTAAATAAAAGGAATTAAATTCCATAACAAAGTTCATCGGCATCCTATAATAAAGAAACAAAGCTGGATCCACGATACCAAGTTAAATTTTTCACACAACATGATCCATGAAAATAGTTGCCACATGCCAGAATCACAAACAACGCTACACCTTGTAAGATTCTAATTGGACAGTCCCATCAGTTAGGGAAAAAAAGGTGCCCAGGTCAACTGACAATAAAAGAATTATAATTTTGGTCAACTTTATCAAAACCTTAGAAGATGATATTAATATCAGTGCAATTGTAGCACTGCTCCAGGAATGGAGAATTTTCCTACCTCCTTTTATTCTATTACTTTCTCCATCTACAAAAAGCACATTATATTAATATCAGCACAGTTGTTTGCAAACTAATAGCTAGCCAAAGAGGAAGAGGTATAAAGATTAGCTTATGATCTACAAATTCTGTTTCTAAGTTATGATATTAGTCTATCAGATCCTAGATCCAATGTACTGTTGTCCAACTCATCTGTCAATTTTCTTTGTTTGGCAATCATTTTTCTCTCACCTGGATGTTTACTGAGAGAAAGAACCTTATTGTATGTTCAGACATCTATGTTGGAGAAACTAGACTGACCGGTTTAATTTGAAAATCAGTGACCTAGTGCCTAGTCTGGCCCAAAACAAGACTCAAAACAAAGCACTCAAAGACAAGTGAAACCGCTAACGAACTGGTAAATCAGAGATAAATTGGATAGTCCAAAAGACCTGGTCTTAAAAAATCGAATGTTTCAGGCTGTCAGCTGTTTAAAGAGCCCAGCCTATAACTACAGCTTTAGATGCCTCTCCTTTTCCATAACACAGGCCCCATTCCTCTTTGTTTTCATTCATTCAGCAATGTGGGACTTTGCAAATGCCACTTTTTTCAACGCTCCTTCCATTTCTTCCTTATTCTTCCACCCTGCAACATCCAACACCCCTACTTAGTCCCTACTCTTTCTTTCTTCTCCCTCTCCCTCGTCATCTCTCTTCTTCATCACTTTGTTCCCGTGTCCCTACCTTTTCTTCCAAAATGGGTCACTAAACAAAACAGCATTGGATCTGTGTCACCCAATTTTGACTACACACACACACACACACACAGAGGGGACACAAACAAAACAATTACAGATTTCTCCACTCTTTATTTTTCAAACCAAGCAATCAAACTCATCTCTCTTAAAAAACACCATCTATGCATGTCCAGACTTCAGAATTACCACCCATATTGTTAAATTCAGATGACAGTATATATAGCTAATAAATATAGATCTCTCTCAACCGTATCCCTTCTGCTTGGATGCAAAGGATATATAGTTTGAAAATGGGACGGTGGTATGGGATGACTTGAGTAATCTCAAAACTATTACTTAGATATTTAAAATAAGAATAAGGAACCTTGGGTCCAACATTATGGAAGCTACTGGCTTGCTGCAAATGCCTATATATTAAATGAAGACTCTACTAGTGAGCATAGTAGAAACGCTACCTATCCATGTGTAACAACCATGGGTAACTGAATGACCATTTAAAAAGGGTTTGTTGAGGAGTGTTGTATTTTTTGTTGTTGTTGTTTTTTTTCTTTTTTTGGGGGGGGTGGGTGGGTGGATTTACAATCTTTAACTGCAGAAGCAACCACAATCCATAATTCCTCTTTAAGGAATTTAGGATGAATATATCAAGACAGATTTTGTACTTAGACATAATCTTTTTATATTTAATATTATGTATGAATGTATTTTTAAAAAAATATGATACCAGCGAAAAAAAATCAAATGCTAAATTAGCAATTTATCTTCATATTATAGGTTTTTTTAAAAGTTTATTCTTTATATACACTTTTCCTCATTTTTCATCTTTCTTACTAAAAATAGTTATTACATAATTAAAATATATAGATTTAATTACAATTGGCTTAATCATGGCCTGACCATTGAAACCTGAACTAATGTTTCAAAAGATGATTTGGTTTTTAGTATTTTTATTGTTTTCCTAAAATCTATGGCTTCATACAAATGAAATCCATCTAGGAACGTATATATTTATAATCCTCAAACGACGCTTCCTATGGCGTAACCATCATTAATTTAAACCTATGACGTGTGAGAAGAATGAAATTGTCAGATCACTGGCGTGCATCCCAGATACATTACCAAGCAGTACAAATATCTTTGGTTACACAACAAACTTTGTCATGATCATTAGATCACATCGAAGTTGTTCCTCTGACCCAAAATTCACAAGCATGTGATTCAAACATAAGAAAAGACTCTTGCAGCTCATCTAGCTCCTTTGTTTCGTTTTAATTCGAGACATCAACAAAACAGAATTTCCAATTTTGTGGATTCAGAATCCCATGAACAGGAAACAAAGCTGGATTCAAAGACATGGTTACTGAACCTAGTTGCACATATCAGAATCACCAAGAAAGCTACACTAGGGTGAGATTCTAATGGAATAATCTCAAGGATTTGTGAGGCCAAACAGAACAAAGCTGCCTTGGTCCATATGACAGCAATAAAAAATATCTTCTTTTGGTCAACTTCATCAAAACCTTCCGGAGATGAATGAAAAGAGGAGAGATGAACAAAGGGCTCCTGATCAACTTGGCCAAAAAAGCAACATTACGCAAGAGATTCAAACTCGGAATCCGGTTAAGTTTTCTCAAATATCTTAGCTATTACTGAGATATAATAAAGTACAGGCGTAATACGGAAGCAAGTAAGAGAAACAGGAAGATTTTAAATGGGGGAAAAGAACTTACCGCCATTTATTTCTATAAACCAAGCTTGTAGAGAAAACCTTAGAAGCGGTGGAGAGAGACGATAATTCTTCGGGAAAATTCAGCTTCCTTGTTGAGACCCAGGAAGCTCTCTTAGAGAATTCGAAGACCCAGCAAGAGAGAAAAAGAACGAGAGGGGTTTATCAACCATTGACCTGTGCTATCGCCAATGTTTGACCATTCTACTTCATTTCTTTCCTTTCCTTTTCTCCCTCTCTGATTCTTCCAAGTTTCAATTCAAAATTACGTATTCCAAAAAAAAAAAAAACAAAACAAGGAATTTTTTTTTTATTTTTATTTTTTGCTTGTTCAAGAGCGCCCAAACCCCTTGACTTAGAACCAAATGGCTGCTGCCATTGGCGAGGAAGAAGCAAAATGGCGTGGTGCAAGCAAGACCAAGTCCCCTCCGCGGCCCACCTGAGCTGTGTATCGGTTGCTTGGTTGTTGGAAATCTGTGGCCGGTGGGTGGATAAACGACGTCGCATAATAAAAAAGTTAGCAATACTAATAAATGCTATTGATATTGATCCTCCATATGGACCATATCATTGAATGCTAAAAAGGTTAATTGACGTTATGATCGTTAAGCAAATATTGGTGATCAATATTATTGGTACAAAAATACCATTGGTGCTATTGTATTTCAGTGTTAAGGTGCATCAAAATACCCGAATTATTTTTTCAGGTATATTCAATATTCTAAAGTATTTTATAACGCATTTAGAATTCTAAAATATTTTCATATACTTCCAACATCATGAACTATTTTGTATGCACTGATGTCGAATGCATCAAAAAATATTATAAGATTGTAGATGCAATTGAAAAAAAACTTTAGAGTGTTGAATGTATCTAAAAAATACTTTAGAATGTTAGTCATACATGAAAAAAATATTTCAAAATGTTAAATCCACCACAAAATAAATGTACTATATGCGCTTGAAGAAATACTTTATGATGCCTGATGCATCACAACCCTTTTATCATAAACCTAACATATATCACCATAAATAAGAAAGATGTTAAATTTCATTAACTTTAACTTAAAACCTAACAATTTTACAACTTGAGAAAATTACATTTTGCATGATAATAAATATAACAAACTAAACGAGGTGACTTATATTTTAGAGAGAAAACACTCCTTCTATCATATATAAATGGGAGCACAATTATAGAAGAGTAGTTAAAGATTGAACTTTATTTACTTTAAATTTCTTATATTCATTATATCAAGTATTTCAATATCATCTTATCATGTATTATATTTTTTTTCTTATGTGAATTTAGAGTTAAATGATAACATTTTAAAAATAGAACACATAACTATATATGATTGAAAATTTTGATATAAAAAACTTAAGTATTTTGTTTAAAGATGATATTCCACCAATTCTTGTGCATGTAACAAATCTAGTTGGGGCAATCTCTTTTTCACCCTTAATTACAAATCTAAAAGAGATTAATCTCCTCCTCACATGTACTCGTAATCGGATCCCATCAAAATATCCAACACACACACACACTACATGGAGTATAAATCATACTAACTCCTAATTTTAATATAAATTTTAATTGACTAATCTGAAAAGATTAATGAAATTAAATAAATTATTTAATATGGAATAAATTACATTATTTTTCTAAAATACTTATAAGAATTATTATATTATTTTACATGTCAAACATTAATTTGGAGAAAAAATATAATAAATATAAACACTTTTACCTTAATATGCCTAGAATAATTAACTGGGTCTTATGTGAAACATCGGAGGTAGTAATATTCATAAGTCATGAAAGATGGATCTCACCTTAGAAGAAAATGTTAGCTTACAATAGGGTTAACCTAAAATTTTAAGTCATCGTGTTCATCACAAGATTTCACTATAACAAGCCAGGTTAATGTAATGATTACATTAAATGGGACCATTTTTTAATTTGCCGAAAATATTGGACCATTTAGTTAATTAGTTCCTTACAAAAACAGATATTTGTATTAATCTAGTACTTATTCACAATTTATAATAAATTATATTATTTACAACAAAAATTAAAAAGTCTTCTATTGGCATTATGTAGGTGTACGAAATTAGAATATTTCTACAATTGGGTAGGTAAGATTTTAATATTAATAAAAATATAGGACAATTTGCATTTATATTTCTTTGATGCAACAATAGCGGATGAACCGACAACTAGAAAGACGGCATTAATTTTAAATTTTAAATAGAAGACTTCTATTTGTATTTTTCTGGATCGACTACAAAAAAAATCAAATAATAAAAAATTATTAAATTACAACCAATGTTAAAAATAAAATAAAATTGTGGCTCCAAATAATCGTTGAGAGAATAATTTTTATTTATAATACATTTTAAAAAATAACTTTTGTTCATAATACATTTTGAAAAATGAAAATTTGTTTGGATAAACATTATAAAAGTGATTTTTGGTGGAGAATGACTTAAAAAAAATGAATATTATTAAATAATATAAATATATATTTTATTTTATATTATAATAAAATTAGGGAAAAAATAAAAGGATAAAAAGTAGTTAAAATGTTTCAGATCATTTGGAATTTTCGTATCTAAATCGCGATATGAATTATCCTATGTCTTGATTTAATATGTTAATGTTGTAACTTGAAATGTATTTTGAACAGAAGAAATTTTTTTTTTCCTTCTAATTTTCAGGCTTTAGAATGCATTATGGGCTTAAAATAGTTTTTACCAAAATGTATTGTTAAACAATACTTGTTAATACAAAATGCATTCATTTTCAGCAGCACAAATGTGTTGGGTGTGAATAGTTGATTTTGGAAGAAAATTAAAATTAAAATAAAATTGGGACGGCGTTATAGTTAGTGGCGGCTGACGGCTATCATAAATGGCAAGTCAGTCTAATTGTGTTGGCAAATGGAATTCTGTTTGTTTGGTCCTGCCCAAACATTTGGCCTTCAATCTCTATTTACTATTCTTTCTTTCTTTTTAAAATTACAATTTAATCCCAAATAAAGAAAATAATATTCAATTAGTCCGATAACTTCTCTGATGAGTAAAAGTGAATATCACACAATATCATTTTTACGAAAGTTGCAATAAAATTCTTTTCATATACTTATTTTAAATTGCATATAATTACTTTTCAAAAATAAATCTTAAACAAGCTATTGACAAGTGAAAAAATGGCTTATTAATAACTCTTTAATACTTATCTAATATTTGTTTAAGGCCCAATTGCAATTCTCTCTCTCTTTTTAAGATATGTATCCTTCTATTCAATAAAAATAATCATGTTCAGGTACTATCATATGTTTAACGTGGATGCTTCTTTTAATTGAAATTCGATATGTCATTTTATCACGTTATGAGAGATTGACCAAATCAATTGTATTTTATATTAATGATATGAAGTAGTATGTTTTAAATTTTAAGGTTTAGTTACTCTCTGATATTATTTATAATATACAAATAATAAAATTATCTGGATAAAATGTTAGACTGAACTCAATAATATGTAAAAAATGTTTTTTTAAATATACTATAAAAAGGGTGAATAAATGAAAAAAAAAAGATGCATCAAAAAAGATATGGGAAAAGATATGAGAGACAATTTATCAAAAGAGAGAAAAATAAAATAAAATTATTATTCCAACTAAAACTTTTAAAAGTTTTTAACTTGGCTTTCTAAATTTTTTGAAGATTCCTAATCTGTATGTAAACATGTGCATCTTTGTCGATTGAACTTTTCAAATGTTAAATTAAAATCTTTAATTGACATGTTAATATTTTTCTAATTTTGTCCCAAATTACTGATCTGCTCCTCCTCCCTCTCTCTGGCCCCCCATGTAGCATACAGCACTTATTGTATTTTTAATAGGAGCATTAGTTACTCTGTGAACCATGATTATATTCCAAATGGCAAGCATATATACATACATATATTATTAATTAGTGATAAAATAATAAATCCTGTGGATCTAAATGGAATAATCTTGCCCATTAAAAGAACTTCCAGCAGGCAATTCAAACAATAAAAATTGTAATCAGCCAATTATCAATTTATCATCCTGTGTGTGTGTATTTATATTTATACACACACGTCTGTGTCAGTGGGTGTGTGTGTAATAGTGGCACTAATAATTCAGGTCAAAAAAAAATATTATGGCATTAATAATTACTTATAACGCTCAGATTCAACAATACTGAAAATGGACGACCACAATGAACAGTGATGGAAAGTTAATTTCATCCCTTAAGTTTAACATTATTTTGATTTTGGTTTTTAAATTTCATTTTATTTAAATATCAATCCATATAATATAATAAATGTTAAGATCATATTATCCTTTAAGAGACCAAAAACATTATTTTTAAACTTAAAGAACCAAAACTAAAATGAGGTCAAATTTGACAGATCAAAAATTGTATTAACACGAAGCTAATTCAATAGTATGTTTTTAATCATGAATCACACACAGAATGCTCTCAATGCTCTTTACAGATAATTTAAACCCACAACCTTACGTTTAAAAAAAGTATTCAACAAAATACATGTATGTCATTTGTGTTACAGGGACCTGGCATTCACAAGTATAGTTGATTATACTCATATTATTAGAGGGTTATGATGAAAATTATTAAAGTACTCTCTCTGATCCTTTTAAGGACTGCCAGATGGAGTAATTTGCAACATAGCTTTAAATTTAATGCATTACATATAATTTTTAAGGAGTAAAATTTCACATTCAATCCTTTGACTTCACATTAAAGACATGTTGTTGAGATTTAATTGTTTCTCATTAAAAGATGATTTCAAATACCCAATCATGCTCTCTCTTTGGATCATTGATCATCATATTTTTTGCAATCACCCTATAGGCTTAGATGATTTTCCATGAGATTATGATATTCCCTTTCTCTGGTGGGCTGCTTTCTCCCTTTTGTAACCACTCAAGAATTGCTAAGGCTGGTCACCTGAGGAAGTTTTGAAGGAGATAAGAGGTACATTCATTTATACGAAGCTGATCTTTTAAAACCTAAGGCCAATCCAAATCAATAGGGCCCCTTCAAAGATTCCCTTCTCTGGTTGATTAGAAGATTGGACGGTTATTCTGTTGAAAGTTAAAAAAAGAAAGAAATTTACTGAGTGTCATGGCATTGTATGTTTAGACCTCCTCTCTGTTCAAAAATTTATCTGGCTGAGAAAAGATGCAGATCCTAAATTATTTCTGTTGATGTGTTGCTGAGCT
>QFDD01002207.1:0-23136 GCA_006871305.1 Vachellia collinsii | reverse complement strand
ATCTTTTTTGCAACACTTGGAGCCTGTTTTGAAATTAGTAAATGGTCTTTTTATGTCCTTTCCCCTATTTTCTTCTTCCTTTTGTGGCCAATTACTTTCTTCTGGATGCTAATTGAAAGTGTGTATCTTGATATCTTATTAGCTAAAAGATTGGGCTATTTCCCTAACCCAATATTTCTTGAACAAATATTTGCTGTGTGCTTTTTGAGTTTCAATAATTTTAATAATTGGATCTCGTAGAGTTAGCCGCATGATATATTTGTTTAGCAAAATAAATTTAAATAAATCTTTGTGTGAGGATACGTATCAAGTATGACGCAAATTAAAATTTGTCATAAATTTTTTGTTTGTATTTCAAACATTTTAATATGAGTTGTTCTTATTTATAACTTGTTTTGTCCAGAATCAGAGAGGATCTCCAAAAGTTATTCGTTACTTGTACCATTCTTGCAAGTTGTTATGCCATCCACAAATTAAATCTGTCATTGAGTGTTTAATTTGTTGGTCATGTTTTTATTTTATTATATTTTCTAATGTTGTGTTTAGTTTAAAAGATTTTGCTTACGAAATACATCTCTGATGACAAGTGCAGGCACCTCTTGGAATAGTGCGTTTCTGATCTCTGTCAATTATTTTTATTATTATTATTATTATTATTATTTTGTTGGTGGGTTCCCCTCAGCTTCTTCGTGATTTGTATATATTTATTCATTTATTTTGCGAAAATTGCTTCAAAAGCATTTTGTGAACGACAAAGGATACGTCTCATCTAAAGTCATATCATCATAATCATAATATTCTAAATTGACTAATTAACCACACTCCTTTCAGATCCAAGGGAACCACCTCGCGTTAAGTAATATATATATATATATATATCTAAATAATAATTTTAATTTGTTTCATTAATATATGATCATAGAGTGCTAATTTCACTAGAGATTCATTCAACTGTAAAGGGGCCTTGATTAACGGTCCAAGAAGATTAATTAAATCAAAAGTTGTCAAGCTATGCTACCAATATGGCATAGGACACACTTTTGAGAATCATATATTCAAGGAAATTATTTTTTGAAAAAAAAAACATAGTTTAATTTGGTCTCTATAGTTTTGATCCACCTGGATCAAGATCCTTGTGGCTTATTTATTAAGAAAATGGTCCTTAAAAATAATGGTCAACTTTAGTATATCGCTGATATTCATAGCAACATGGTAAGCGTAAGAATTTTGATCAAAGTTAATTGACACTCTACAGATTAATTCCTTGCTGAAAAAACTATAAACTTTTTTCTTTAAAAAAAAAACAGAAAATTGTAAAGTGTACACACATTTTTTTTACCTGTTACAATGTGTACTATTTTGGACTATTTTTATTTAGTACAACAAATAGTACCTTTTTTTTGTCCGAAAATAGTACATTGAGTATCCAATGCGAGATATATGCGCATCTAACAATATCTCTATTATGGTTGCTTTTACTGTAATGATACTTGAGTCTAATAAAAAAATATTTACTAATTTTATTCATTTCATTTATGAGCCGAAAACAAATGGATAGCTCCATCCCAAATTATAATTAGCATTACTGTACTGACCAAAAAAAAAAATTAGCATTACTGCCATTACCATCTTTGGTCCTTAATATATAAGGTAATTAATTTTTATAGGGAGATTAAAAGAAGCTAATTAGATGATATATTTATTATTTCTTTTTACACTAATTTATCTAACTTATAAAATGTTATATAATCTGTAATTCACATAAGCATTTTAGACTAGATGTTATAATTGAACATTGATTTGGCCTTTTTCGTTTCTTAAAAAGAGTTAATTAACATTAATATTAAGGATAAAGTAGTGTTATTAGCTCATCCTAAAATGTCAAAAAGTGTGTGTGTGTGTGGGTGGGCAGCCGAAGGCCCAGGCTTCTGGTGCCGCCATTTTTTCAGCCTTCCTTTTATATTGTGTTAATTAAAAAAGGACTTTATTTGTTTGTAAAGTATAGATATAAAAAACACGTATACATTATATACGAGTTTAGACTTTAGAGTTCCTTGCAAGTCACAGGCCAGGCTTGTTCATTGCCAATTGAATCTCGTGCTCTATATTAAATTTGCGGACTTTCTTAATAATTACTTTATGAATTTCATTCTTCATTGTAGTTTGTAAAAATTGGGGAAAAATCCTCCATTAAAAAATTAATTATAACATGGGATATGTTCAGTTACGTATGTGAAAGTTCAGTTGCATATGTGAAAGTTTAATTATATATGTGGGAGCTCAGTTGCATATGTGTAGAATGTTTCATTTTTCAATTAAATTTTTAATTAATTTTCCTTTAAATTATTCGTAAACTTCGTCAACGATAAGTTAGGTTGACAAAAATAGGTATTAGTAGGTTTTGAAACGGTCAAATAACGCGGGGGACAAAGTTGAATGATTTTTTTTTATTAAAAAATTGAACTGTATAAGTTAAATATTAAAAAGGAGGCAAATTAATACTTGCCCATACCCAAAATATATAAGAATTAAATAGGTATTTGGTTAAATACTTACTTTTTTTAGAATACTTCATATTCTCTTCTCTTCCTTTCCCTCTCAATGTCCGTCAATGTTTGGGGTTGAATCTTTGACTATGTGGGAGACATTCAATCTCGCCACCAACATGATATCAATTGACATTTAAATATTTACTTTAATTTTAAATAAAAAACTTTAATCTATTTTATTTTTAAATTTATAATTTCGTTCTGAAATCTCCACAATAATAGTATATGGTGAGAAAAATTTCCTAGTTACAAGGTACATATTCTTTTAAAAAGATAAAAACATATTTATTATAAATGATAATTTAACTAGTTTTTTTTTTTGCAAATTATACTTATATCAATAAGATGAAATAATATTATTGTCAAAAAAAAAAAGACGAAGTAATATTAAATATTTGGTACATTATTCAAAAGGGGAGTAAGTTTGGGGAGGCTTGGAGGCTACGAAACGGCAGGGGAATCTAGAAGGCGATGATGTAATGTTTTTTATATTTTGATGATGGCCTTTCACATGCGAGTTGAGCTGCCAATGGATTAAAAAGATGCCACCCCCACGTGACACGTAATCAATCGTTTTTAAAGATTTTATTCTCGGGGATCACATTTGTTAAGTGTTTATAGGATGCTTAGGAATAACTTTTGAAAAGTGATTTTACACAATTCGAAGTAAATATATGAGATAAGTTTTATCTCAACTTGTACGAAAGTGTTTCTAGAAACACTTTTAAAGAATGGTCAAACATGCTTACTCGGGATCTCTTGGGCCAAAAAAGGAAAGAAAAAAAATAGTCTTGAAAGGGATCATTTTCAAGCTTGAAGATCCCATTGGTGGTAACTTACTGGAAAAAAGATATGGACCCTCCAACCTCGCCTTTTAACATGAACGCTCGCAAAAACTTGTCCCTTTACTACTTTTTTTTTTCTTCGCTTATCACGTCACTGATTTTCCCTATAATTATTATTGGTTCAAACATTTCGTCCACACAACATTTGACAATATCTTAGATCTGTTGTTGACTCATTAGTATCTATCTGCCACCACCTACCCGCACATCATATAGGAAAAATTGATTCTTGAACCAATTGATTGGTTCATCAAGCACTTTTTATTACAAATATCATGTGCAAGGGTAACAACCTTCATGCTCTGTTCATCCCATCTTTCTTTTCATTATCAGACAATGGCTGCCTTTGACCTCCTCAATTGCACCTTCATACCTGTTCTTCTAATCCCATTTGGAACACAGCTGAACTATGTGATTCATTCTTTTTTCTTTTTAGTTAGATGGGCAAACACGAACAACCTCAAGTTACAAGTAGAAACCAACCGAGCCATTGCCGTGATAGATGATTCTCGTTGACTGAATTATTCAAATATTCTTCATTTTAGTTATTGTACCCATTCAACCACTTTAAGCAATAACTTAGAAATTGGACTAATGAGAAAAGCCTCCACCAGAGTCAATGGCCGATTCTGATCAATATATGCTCCCCTTTGCTGCAAATTTTCAACATCCAAATTTGACGAGGAAAAAGTAAAGCCGTCTTCTTTACCTTGCAACCCCTTCAATGAAGTTGAAAAGACAAAACACCTCCAGCACTCAAACTGATGGAGGTAAAATACAATCTATCTATACCTGCAAGCACTACCCTGAACAGTGAACAGGACCAAATCAATTATTCAAAATTGAGGTTAATTGATGGCCTCCACTTTGATCGACCATAACGCAAAACAACCGAGTTTAACATTTTACTGTATCGCACGTTTGATAGAATCATATCCTCATCAATGAATGGTAAACTCAAACATCTCCAAGAGTTAAGGTTTTTGACATGTACTCCTACATATCCATAGTCTCACACTTACTTTGCTACCAGCGTCCAGAGAATAACAACCAGGCATGCTTAAATGGGTCTGTCTTATCTCGACTCAATCTCCAACAGAGATGAACAGCATTCCTGAAAACCCAATAGAAGGGGCAAAACATTGTGCTTGTTTCAGAAACCAAGGATGCAGATAGACAGTAACATTTTGGTCCCGGAAATATCACTTATTTGGGTTTCATCTGGAAAAATAAAATAAAATCCAGAGTTCCTTGATTTATTTTAGTTCTGGATTCAATTTAGTCTTTTGATTGATTCACAAAGGACTAGTTGTCCCCAAAATCAAGAAATCAGGGAGTCAATTATACGCTTTGGTTTTCCAAGGACAAAATTCAAATTAGTGATAATTTCCAGAGACCAAATGATTAATTTAGTCCATGAATGAAAAAAGAACCAAAAGGATAATAAAAAATATACTAACTTGTAACTCTATTTACAAAATAAGAGACGGTAAGAAAGTTGCTCAGAAAACTCCCCCAGCCAAGGAAGGTAGATCATCAAAGCTCCAAAAGTCCATTGGGTTTTCACCATCCTGAGTTGTGTTTTCACCAAGCAAGGTTTCTAGTGAAGCATCGTCCCAGCTCCCATCAAAGTAAGGTGTCTGAAAGAACTGCAACTGGGATTCAATATCCGCGAGTTCCTCAGACAGTGTCTTTGCAGGATCATTTGCCGCAGACAACACACCTTGAGAGTTAGAAATGTTATTATTCTGGTTGGCATCATTAATAACTTGAAAGTCATCTTCTATAGAAGCAGAAAGCATTGATGAGATATCAGGAGTCTTTGGGCCCTGTTCACCCCATCCAATGGTAGAATAATCAAGTGAATTGCTTGCTTGATCCGAACTGAAGCAAACAGGGATATTAACATCGTCTGATGGTGTGAAAGATGTGAGTCCATCTGCACTGCTGGGTAAGCCTCCCATGTTGGTATGCTGATTGACCAGTGGTTTCTGCTCCACCACACCCATAGGACAGAAGTACTCCTTTGGGTTGTTTCCAAAATTGAATTTCTGGTTCATAATGGGCTGGACAGAGTGCTTTACATAGTAATGTTTTTGGGAAGATCCTGAGGCCTCATCAGGAAAGTTCACCTTGGCTTTCTTACCACGAATCTTTCGTGCTTCAGCATCATAGGCTCTAGCTGCTTCTTCAGCAGTGTTGAAGGTTCCAAGCCAGACGCGGACTCCTTTCCTTGGGTCACGGATCTCAGCTGCCCATTTTCCCCATGGGCGCTGACGGATTCCCCTATACAGATTCTTCCTCTTTCTTTTCTCGGACTTGTTAGCTTTTCCATGGAATTTCACAGATTCTACAGCACCAGATCCTTCAATGTAATTGGAAAAGGAAAACTATAATATGGGCAAAGCAAGGACAATGCATTTGCAGTATCAGTTAAGAAACTAATATTAAGATAAACCCACCCACCCACCCACCCACGCACGCACACCCACGCACGCGCGCGCACGCGCCCACCCACCCACACCCACACCCGCCCGCGCGCGCGCGCGCACGCACGCAGAGTAAGAGATGAATTAAGTGAATAGCCTATTAAACGACAAAAGAATGACATTTTAAGATGTTGCAGTGACATAAAGGGGTATCTAGAATCAAGCACAACTTGTATGATTGAGTTCAACTCATTACATAGTAATCTACGGCACAAAAGATTATTTAGGTCTTGACAACTTATTCTTAGGACACTGACCTATTAGAGTAGTAATCAAAAGAGAAGCAAAAAACCAGCAATATTCAACGGAATATCAAAACTAAAACACCACAAAAGCTCAATTAATGAACAGGCAATATAAAATTACATTTTGATCGACAAATGTCAAAGTTTTAAACAAATAACACAGATTGTCACCGCATGAAGGAATTGCCTCTACCTCTATAAAATAGATTTAGCAATCTGATAGGAATATATAGTGTGGTAGTCAAAAGAAACTCCCATTTTAGGCTAACCACACTCCTGCTTTAACATATGTGCACAAAGAGGCAAAAAGGAAATCAAACAGCATGAGATCAGTTTCGAAATGATTTCATAAGCATTTCAGAACTTCACAATAAGTGTTCTGAAGATATTATACAAGCAAATGAAACCGTTTCAAAGTGGATCCAGAAGATCATATCTATGCTTTATAGTTACTTGCAAGTGGTTCATGGGGTGCATGTGCAAGGCATAAAAGTATGACTATATTTCATTAAAAAGGAAAGGGAAAACGTATTAATGATCATCAATCGAAGAAATAAAGCTAGACTTGCAAGGTCACAAATCAAATAAATAGTGAATAAAGAGGGCCTAGAGGATCATAAGACAGCAAAAAAAAAAAAAACTGTTTTGAAACCCGAATTTCATGTTATTGACAGGGAAGGAAAAGTCAAAATTCACCAAAATAAAGAGTAGAATTTTTTTGATAATACCTCGAAAGAAGTTTTGAAAATAAAAAGTAATGCATGTTGTATGTGATCATAAATACAACTATCAAGCAAAATAAGAAGCTGCGTCAAGGATATAGCAACCGAATGACACATGAACTAAACCCAAAAAAAAAAAAAAAGAGCAAGTGAAAATTTAGACGACAAATTTTATCCTTTTATATCAACATAACCGAAGCTCGAAGGAGGTTATCAGAAATATTTACCACGAGTCAGGAGTCTGGAAGGCTTGGGGGGTTTGGCAGCAGAGAAACCTAAGGTCTTGAAATCGAACAGCAAATCATCATCCACGTCTACCTCATCGATATCAGACTCATCCTTGAATTCCCTAAAATCAGCTTCGAAATTATCGTCCGAATCTCCGAATGCAGATCTAGTGGGCTTCGAGGCTCGCTTCCCCCAACTGGATCTCTTCAGATCCGGCCAGAGGAAATCAGCGGTGAGCCGGCGAGACCTGGCCTCTGGCGTCTGAATGAAGTCGGAGATAATAGCACCTCCACACATCTCTCTTTCTCCAGAACCGGTAAAAGATTATAACTTTTCTCTCTGACAAACAAAGCCCAGAAAATTGCGAGCAAAAGGCTGAAAATCTCTTTCGCTTAACGCAGACAGATGAAGGAAAGGATGGCTTCCGGAAGAAATGAAAGCTCTTTCAAGGAATGTATGTGTAAATATATGGAGTGTGATGAGATGAGGAAAGGACGATTGGTTAAGGTAAGGCATTTAGTTTTACCATTATGCCCCTCAATTAAATATCATTTACCATGTCCCCATACTTCTACTGCTATGGAAGGTTTTTCTGGTTATTGGCTAATGCTGTTTATACAAGTAGTTGTAAAAGATTGATTTTAGAATAGAAAATTACAAATAGGAAAATACTTATATTAAATTCTTTATATCTCTTATTATCAAGTTATTTAATCACACATTATCATATATTTTATTTTTTAAATATTATCATTCAACTGAAAAATCACATTAAATAAAAGTTGATAAATTAATTAAACTAATATAATTATCTTTTTTTTTTTGGGACTTCCGGCGTGCCAACATTGATTTGCTTCAACGTTAAAGTTGGACCTTTCATGGCATTGAAATGTTACTTTTTTTCTAAATTTGACCTCGTAAAAAATGAAAAATTGTGTGCTGAACCACCTAACCTTTGAAGAATTCACGAGTTCCGCATGTTTGCTTCTCGTTCCAATGCTGACTCTCTTATGTATTTCAACAAGTTGGCAAAATATCTAAATGTTTAAATGTAAGTTAAATTTATTTTATTGGTCTATATACACGGAAATCACAAGAAATATCAAATGTGTTCAATTATATATTACCACTGGCGGTGGTTTTTGGCCAAACGAATGAAATATGTCGACATGATTACATATTTAATCATCATAGTTACGTCGTTTGTTGTTCTAAAACTAATTTTTTTTATTAATGGCACGTATCCTCGTAAAGACAATTTTGTTTAATACACAATCGAACATTAAATATGAATATCTTTTCTTATGGCAATACAAACATTGGTTCATTACGAAGGACTAACCAATTGTACTAAATACAATCCGATCATTAAAAGATCTTTTCTTTAAGCATACATATTTATCGAAAGTAATCTTATTCAGAACATTATCAAGTATTAAATGTAGATATATCTCTAAACATAGATTTAAAAATTGATTAATTCATCATATTTTGATGTCCTGGTCCATCCCTTATACCCGACCCCCTTTGATTAGAACTAACTTATTTTGTAACCAACAAAGAAAATATGATTTAAGTTAACTAGCGTAATTAATCAAATTGAGAAACACCCCGTAAAGAACAAGAATGGTCGAGTTGCTTATCTTTTAAAAGCCCTCACAGCTATTACACGCTGCCAAAACGCCATCTCAATGCAATGCCTTGGTTTTAATTTTTAAAATTAATAAATATGCAAATAGTGATGATGTTAAGTCTTAATTGGGCATTTTAACACACTTCGTGTCTTAAGGGTCCATAACATAGGTTATTTCAACTAATTTACTGGTACGAATAAATGTTAAGTTCATTTATTAAATCTGTTTTTAATTGAAAAAATTTCCAATGAATTGCGTGTAAGAGGCAATTACAAAAGTAGATTTAACAAATAAATATTAATTACTTTTAAAATGACATGTTATAGACCAAAAAACTCTTGTTAAATGTTACTCACATTGTGGATGGGAGAAAGTATGTCTACATACACATGTTTGAGTCCTTATTCTATGCATTTTGATAGCTTGTTTGGGAATGATTGTACACAATATGAAGTAAGTTTTATTTCTTTTTTTTTTCCAACGAAGTAAGTTTTGTTTCAATTTACATGAGAATGATTCTGAAAATGATTGACAAACAAGCTTTAAGAATGTCTTAGTCAAGCTAAGCTTTTAATAGGCTCAAGCCTAAATGGTGGAGAAATTTTTATAAAGACTTCAAGCCAAACTTGAATCTTTAACCTATTATGCAGATTCAAGCCTGTTTGGCCAATATCTAACTTAACCTGCCCATTTTCACCATTAGGTAAAATCTATTAAATAGAAAAAATAATAAGATGATATTTATAAAGGAAAATTGGGAAAAATTCCTTTATTAAAGATTTTATTAGTGAAAAAGATCTAAATAAAAATACTAATATTTTATTTGTACACAATATGTATATTACTAATACTTTCTGTATATAAAAATTTATCAAGTCATTCTCACTAAAAAAAACTTATTTTTTATACAAAACAAAAAACTTTTTAAAATGGGAGTTTTTCCCCAAAAAAAAAATTGTTAAAGGCTTAAAGCACATATATTTTCCTATTATTAGGAAGAGCGCACTATATATTAAATCTTCCTATCACTTGTAAGAGTCTCCAAAGAAACAAATAAATCAATACATGGTAGAAATTAAATGACACAAGAGACACTAAAATTATTAATATGAGGAAAACCCTCAATTCAAAGGCAAAAACCACAGGTTGTAAAGATAAAAGAAAATAAAATCTACTATGATCTCATAGGGTTACAAGAGAGTTACAATCAGATGCATAAACATATGATAACCAAGTAGCCACTAGCCAAACAATGAAATCTACAAGCTTACAACAGAAAATAAAGAAGTTGAAAATATTCAGAAAATAAAACTTCGTGTGAGCTCAACATGTCTCACACCAGAAAACAAACAAACAATCCCATCATTCAAAATGACGCATTAGAAGATGCAAACCAACAGCTAATGAATGCACAACTTTATTTTACCAAACCTGTATTGTGAACCTGGGAAAATTTCTTTATTTCTTCTTCTCTCTCAAAATGACTATATTTTTTTGAATAATACCTCTCCCGCTCTTGACCTAATCTGCCCTCTATCTACTTATATAAGTGAGACACAAGTGGGTTTCAATCATTGGGCTTTTGTCTATATAGGAATGGAATCCAAAACCCAACTCCTATTGGAGGTAATCTCGTTTAAGACATTGTTAGGTCCTAAATGTGGGTACATCTCATAAGAGAGATTCAAATATTAGTTCTTTACATTATAAGGGATTAGCCATTATGTGAGACCCAACCCGTTGCTAATTTTTCCAATTTTCATTTTCTGGTATTTGTAATGGTGCAGACTTGTCGGCCCATATATGAGCCCATAAAGGTCATAGGTCCACGTAACAGCTCATTGTGCCATAACTACAAGGTCCACCTGGCGTTTCTTTCTTTCTCCCTGCTCTGCCAATGCATTATGCGTAGTGGTCATTAATCATTACCCAATGCAGGCCCCCAAAAACAAATCACCCTCCAAAATGCTCACAATTTTCATCATGACAATAATTGATACATCAACATATAACGTAAATACTCCGACCGTATAGAGGCTATTAAGTTACTGTTAAAGGGATGTGATGGTGATCAATCCTTCAAAGTATCATAGATGAAACTAAGAGGTTCCTTCATATGAATTGGCTAACAGTCTTGAGTCATAGATATAGAAAGAATCTAGGAATTGCTGATCATTTACCTAAAATGCCTCACAATATGTTTGAAAACTTTCGTGTCCTTTATCAACCTGCACTTCTTGATAGGGGAGCGGAGTATGATGAGGGGGGTTAAATTCTTGTTTTAGCCTTGTAACCGTCCTTTTGTATGAATTAGGTATTATTCAACAAAATATAATGTAAATTTATAATTTGAACAAGTTAGTTTTATCTCTTTTGCATCCCAAAGATATCCCCCAATGGATAATCAAATGTTTAATTGCATAATAGAACAATAGAAATTCGTTCAGAAGATATCAAGAAAGTTGAAATTCCTCAATTAGTGTCCAAATTAATCAAAGATAAATCTTCAGAGCGGATGGAATAGTATCCCATGAAGTCTTACCATCCCATGGAGTCGTACAAGGTGATTGTGATGAATGGATCCACAGCTTCTCTGCTGAGTTAAAGCGTTGTGACACACGGATTGTAGAAGTATGGGGCATCTGTCAGGGACTGAAAATCTATTGGCAGCTCGAGCTTAAGAAGATTGAGGTCGAATTAGACACATTACAGGTAGTGGAGGAAATCAATAAAACCAAGTCAATTCGAGGTCCACCGTTGCTTACCTAGCATTTAAAGGACCTTCTACAGCGGTGGCAAGTCAAGATCCAACATGTGTTTCACCAAAGTAACTGGTGCACTGATAGAATGGTCGCATTAGCAATTCGACAGAGGTTTGATAAAATGACGTGGATGACGCCAAAGGAAAAAATCACGAAGATATTAAAAAAGGATTTTGTAGGCGTTGAGTTCTCTGGGAGACTTTGTAACTATTAGAAATTGGGTTTAACCCCCCTTTTATCACCAAAAATAAAAAATAAAGTCTTTCTTAGTTGCTCTTTTATTTAGATGAGTCAAATGTCAGGAGACCATCAATGATGTCAGGCACACCTTCGAACTAGACTAATTTTTATTGGCTTATTTTGCTCCTTTTTCATTTTGGGGCTGAGTTTTTTTTCCAAAAAAAAAAATCTGTTTTCGTGGGCGATATATTTTTAGCAGCAGCTGAGGATATAAGTTATTTTCACCAGTTCTGTAGGCTATTTAGCATGACCAAAACAATGATATGATTCAATGCAATTTAGTATCAATAAATTCTTAAAAAATATTAAGGGCAAAAGATTCAAAGAAAATCTCTGGGATCTGTCTCAAAAGTCAAAACTTCCAACGTTGTAAGTTGTGATGAGGTGCTAATCAATACCAGGAGCATTAATGAATGAAGAAAGCTCACATCCATTGGCTCTGAGCAGGCCTCCCTCTCATGAATATTACTCTCTGAAATCTGATTTCCATGGCAGAAAATTCATATGACTTATCGCACAATGTACGGACGGAGGGTTCCCAAAAAAAAGTTCAGCTTGCTGCTTCAGGCCTATGTAATCCGTACGAGGATCCTGGTGTTTTGTATCTTCCCCTCTCTATAACATACACAAGTGGAAAGGAATAAATTATTATCAATATGATTTGAATCTAACAAAAAAGATTAATTCCTCAGAACATGATCAATCAATATTCGAATCCTATTAAAAGAGATGTCTACATTTAATACCTGACAGTACTTTAAACATAACTGCCTCTGTTTCAAGAATATGTGTTCGAGCCAAAAAAAAAAGATAAGCAATCAATGGATGAGAATAAAAGAGGAATGGTTGTTGGGCCTCGAAGCATCTTGAAAGGACAGTGCTAGCTAGACTCAGCCGCAACAGCAAAATGATGCATACAGGTTTAACACTACGTCTGAACCCAAAAACCTCAAATGAATGCCATCTTTAATATTTAATATAGGAGTTAATTAATTTTTTTAGAAGATAAAAAAGGTTAAATAAATTACTTAATTATAACATAGACTATGAACTATTTATATTAAGGATAAGATAGTTTTCTTCAATCCAAAGTCACCATATATTGTGACTTTTTTATCTTCTTCAATCCAATTCTATTGAATGTGATAGTTTTCTCACTTTATCGCATCAAGCCAAGTGTGCTTACACTGGATGGATGATATGACAATGGAATGGAAAGAAGTTGTGATAAGAGACGAGTCACACATCAATGCATTTATCAAAGTAAGTAAGGAAACGAAGAGGGTGGTGAGGTGAGGCTTTTCAGTGATTGGCTTGGTTTCTTGTTGGATTGTCAGTCTCATGGAAGGATATTTTCTTTTCCAGGCTGGTTTCATATTAATTAGTTTGATAAATCACAAGAGTGACTTGATAATATTTGTGTGTTTCCTGCTAGCTAGTACTAGACATTTCAAAAATTTCATACATTGGTGGGTTTACTGAGCATATGGATAGAGATGGGAAGAAGATATATTTGAAAAAGGTATTCTGGATGGGAAGCCATAAAAGAACAAGGGAACATAAATGCCATGGACATGGTTACAGTAATGCAGGTTTCATAAACAGACAAAACAGACAGTGATGGGCAGAGACAAGGTAATAATATCATATCAAACTTATCATCTCAATTATATTTGAGAAATTAAAACAATGTCTCGGAGTTCCTTCTCATACATTCTTATCTATCGCTACGTTACTTTCACACCTCAGTGCGCTTTAGGGACCATTCCAGCTATGCATTTTCACTTATCACCAGTCAAAATGTATTAATGATAATGGATAAATATCTCATCACTACTAATTAACTATTACTTCATCCCATGTAAATTTCCTTCTTCATGCATCCATAATAGGCCAATATAAGATCATTTATTTGGGAAGATCACACATTCATATTTCAGCTTCCAAGGCTTGAAATTCCATAAATTGATGATTATTTTTTAAAAAATTATTATGAAATTCAAATATTGTTTAGGTCTAATTGGATAGCGCGGCTCTTCTAACATGATTCTTTTTTTTTTTTTTTGTGGGTATCTACAAAATCCATAGCTTCAAATCCTCACTTGTTTAAGAAAGCACTCGTTACTTTATTAACCATTGTTGGTATATTAGGGAAAAAAATTAAAATATAATAGCAGTATCAATATATACTTTGAGAATAATTATTTTGAGTTTTTAAAATTGAATTTCTCTCCTTCTATTTCTTGCTCTATTTTGATCGTTTACTGTTTGTTTGTAAGTTCAAAAGGAATAAACAAATAGGATAGATACGCATTTTTTTAGTTCTCACCAGATAGTAAAAAAGAGGGGAAAAGAAAAAGAAATTGACTGCTAATTTTGAAAGAAAGGATTAAATTTTCCAGGTTGGCTGCCCCAAAAAAGTTGCCACACTTTCACAGAGACATTTTGAAGTCCAGACAAATATCTTTTTTTTTTTTTTGCCAACCCAGACAAATATCTATCTACATCACCGGTGATGTGATGTATGTAATTATTATTTCATTAATTTTGAGAAAAAAACCAAAATATTCAGGTTTAAAAAAAAAATACATCTCTGATATGATAATAAACAAAACAAAAAATAGAGTACTAGGAAACAATTGCCCAGTGATTTTGATGACAAGGAATAGGCTTAGACTTGAGTCTCTGCATTTGAAGGTCTTCGAGGATGAGACGAGTCTCCAGTCGGCGAGACTCATTCCAACAATGTCTACTATAAGGAGACGATCCCATCTTCATTGTCGTCTTCCTTGAGCCCTCCAACTCTTTCATGTCGTCCATCATTATCTGCCTGTTCCTGCACTCTATGCTGCAGAATCCTTGATCCCCTCTGCACACAAACATCAAATCAAATCTTCAGCTCTATGATCATAAACCAAATGAAAACCCCAGAATTCTATGCATATACAATCAAAGCCACCCATGAAACTAGCACCGGATTGGGTGTAGTGAAATAGGTTAATCCTTGTTAACATATCGAATCAAAGGTTTGAAACTTTCGATATGGTATATATTCTTAAAAGGGCTTTAATTGAGTTTCTGCACATGTGCCTCAGATGGATAGAAGTGCAGGATTTTATCAGAAATCAAGGCGTAACCCAGAATTTTATATGTAAAATTGAAGAAGAGGAGGAGAGAGAACAATCTACTTGTTCTTCAGAGTTTTTTTTTTTTTATGAATACCTGTACATGTAGATATCTTTGTCCGGACTGAGCTTCTTATTGCAGAGGTTACACGTTTTAAGGTAGCAAAAGTCTTGTAAAGGCCTGCTTATGGTCTGGTTTCTGTTTCTTATGGCGGATTTGAGAAGGACGTTGTTGGACTTATTGCTGTTAGAACTTGTAATCTGAGGAAGAAGCCTCAGGCCAACATCCATGGAGGAGCTGTCTGCACAGCTTGACTTGCTCATCAACTCTGCAAGCTTCACCAACAGGACCAGAACGGGGGGTGGGAAGGCGGGGAGTAGTGACGAAGCTTGTGAAGGGCAGAAGTGAGGGGTTTTTAAAGGAAGAAAAAGATGGAAGCAACACGGCTGGGTTTCATTTATTTTTTTAAAAAACTCGGCTGATTATAAATGAAACGTGCGACAATTACTTAGTTTTGTTCTAGTAATTAATAATATTATTTACTACCTGAGACACCGATGGGGTCTGAAGTATTTTGGGATCTGATTTGCCTACTAAGAATTATTTAATGCCTAAAGATTATTTAATATTTGGAGGAAGAGTTAGTAACCATGTATTTAAAACAGATCTAAACGGCTGGGCTGACATAATAATCTAACCGGTTCGATTAATATCCAAGCTCAGAAATTTTTAATTTTGGGTGAATCCGTATGACTCGAGATAATTCAAAGCAACCAGATGGTGACCTCAATCATGGTTTTTTATTAAAAAATATATGATTTTTTATTTTTAATTTTAATGAATTTATACTACATTCAAGTGAGTTTATTATTTTAGTTTGTCATCATATTGAGAGTTTCTAACTTTTATCTTTTTGAATTACTGAATCAAACTATAATTAACTATTAGTAACTATGTTTAATTGTTTTATTATTTTATTACTTTGTAACTTTTGAGAAATTGTAAGAATAAACATATGTTCTCAATACCATATTTTCTTGTTAGTACAATCAGACAATTATGTAAAACATGTATACATTAAAACATTACATTATATATTTTATGCTCTTTTTATTTAAATATTATAATATTAACTTATTTCCAATCAAATATGAGTATTTTTTATTATAAAAAAATATCAATGTTTTTTATTAAATTATATTTTTTTGATATGATCAGTATGACTTATATATGAATTCAAATCTGACTCATTAATCTTTAACCCATTTTTCTACGAGTTTAGAGGTCAGTCCGAGTTTTAATACCTTGTTTAATAAAATTAATTAGACGGTCCAAATTTAATTTTTAAATAATAATTTTTTAAATAAAACATATTTTTAAAAAATAATGGATAAGAGGCTGTTTTGATTTCATATCTTTTTTTTTTGTGACTTTATTTCATATTCTACATGGCTGAAATAAATTTTTCAAAAAGATATATTTAAAAAAAATTAAATCTAAACTGTTGAAATTAAATCTATAAACAATGTTGGTTCAGTCATGCTTTAGCGATGGTTAAAAAAACAAAAGATTATAATAATAGGCAAAAGAGCACTCCAATGAAAAACGGGCGACAGCGCATCATATGTACAGTAATGAACTGACGCGTCTTTCAATTGGCTTGGTCCACTGAGGCGCGTGAAAAGTACCCCATGTCCTTTATTGGGTTCTCATTTATACACGAGTTAATCATGACATTTAAAAGTGAAAAAAGCAATTATTAAAAGAACCTGACTGTCAGCTAGACTCGACTTGCTAAGAGACTGATTTATGTAAAAAAAAAAACATTTTTAATTTAGAATTAGACAAAAAAATTTAAACAATTTTCCAAAAATCCGTTGGATTTTGACCCAAAGGGAAAATAGGCTTCAAAAAATAGAAAAAGCATATAAAATTGAGCCTCTTAAAAGGGAAAATCACAATTGATCACATGGAAGGTAACAAATATAAAAAAAAGTTCGTCAAACTTGGTACTCTTACATAAAAGTCCCTTAGGACCTCATTGAAATATGAAATTCTTGTGCAATTACCGTGTGCTTTTAATGAGAAAACATATTTTCCTTATTTGAAACCTCATTTCGAAAGCATTCTTAGAGAAGTAATATGAGGAGCAATTCAAAACCCCATTACCCTGAGCATTTTGTCACAATCACTCTAAAGAAGACGTCGCACCGAGAGTTTAAGAAGACTTTGTCGCCATTGGTGCTTTCCCTTTTTCCTCAACAATGGGTGTTTTCCTAGGCTTATGTGAGCTCTTCCTTTTCACTCTAGAGGGTTTAGGTTGATCTGTAGGCTCTACAATACACATTCTTGGCTGAAACTTCTTAGGTGAATGCAGAGATTGAGGTGTTGCTTTAGAATTTGATTTCTCTACTCTTGATGCTTTCTCTTAGGGTACTTTGATGCTGGCCATTAGAAATTTTGAAGAAAAAGAGCCAAAAATGGAGATTGGGATAGAGGAGTGCGATGGGTATGGAAATATTTAAGGCACTGATGAGAGAAATGTGGAAGGAATGGGATAGATTTAATAAGTTAAACCACTTCGGAGGAAGTTAATGAGGGGGAAGTAACAGTTTTGGCCAGTTGAAGATGGAGAAATTTGAATTTTGGGCGAGGGAAATGGGCGCAGCAATTCGAGTTGGATAAGAGAATGCGAGTGGAGTGAATGCTGGAGGTGAGTCTAGTTTTAATGACAGAAACCTAATATAACTAGAGTTTCGAGCAATAACTCAAGTTTGCCCTTGTAACTTGAGTTTAGACCACTAAAAGTTGAGTATTACGATTGGCAAGTCAATTACCCACCATTGATAAGTTGAGTAACTAGGATTGGCGAGTCCAATATCCACTATTAACAAATTGAGTATTAGAATTGACAGGTCAATTACTCACAATTGATATAACTCGAGTTTTATTGAAAAAAAAAACTTTGAGTTTTAGCTTCAATTAACCACACTTTTCAATCAACGTTGCTCAACTTGTCAATGGTAGATAATTGACTTGTTTGCTCAACTTGTCAATGGTGGTTGTTGGATTTGTTAGGTAATCTTTTTTGTGGTGATAACTCGAGTTATTTTAACCAATCCGAGTTACAAAGTTTTATTTTGACTTTGAATTTTCAAGAAAAACTTGAGTTATTGAAGCTGTCTGTGGTGCTTCATTTTCAAGCCCAAAACTCGAGTTTTTAGAATAAAAACTCAAATTGTATCAGTAATTATCTGTCATTAAATCAGACTCAACGTCAATTTCACAATCACTCTGACTCAAACTCTCTCTTCTCTGACTCGAGTTTGTTTTGCCCCTCTCCTTCACCCAAATTCAAATGTCTTTAGATCAACCACCCAATAAGTGTTACTTTCACCCATCTATGAAGATATTCATCTCTCCAAGTCTTCTCCATTTCTCACTCACAGCTACATTGTTGTAGCTGACAACTACACGAATGGTGACGTTGTGGCTGACAACTACAGCTTGTTCTTAGGGCGATAGTGATGGCGGCTCCCACGGTGATGGATGTTTCAAGTTGGCGACCACTCTTCAAGCAATGGATAACGAGTTGGCAAGTTGCTTCTATTCAATTTTTAAAAAATGAGGTTACATATAACAAAGGTTCCATTTTGCACTCAATTTTCATTAAGGGTATAACGGTAATTACATATGCACACAATATTACAATAAGGTCCCAAGGGACTTAAGAGTAAAAGTACTAAATTTGAGGGATTTTTTTTTAATATTTGTTACCTTCCATGAGACTCAGCTGCGATTTCCCCTCTTAAAAAGCTAGATATTTATTTTTGATGTTATTATATTGAAAATTAAATTTATTATAAATTTGTTTCTCATATCCTGCCAATTGAATTTCCTGGGGAAATTAAGAAAGTTAACTAATTGATTTATTTATCCTTTTTCTTTAAAATAATTATCTGATTTATAAATTGATATAATGATACACATAAATATTTTAGAATACATCTTATCATTATATAATTTATTTAACATTTTTAATTTCTCAAAAAATCAATTGGGTTTTATATTAAAAATCAGATATAATATTATATGATCATATAATTATTTTTTGTTAAATTTTCATTTAGTTAGTACATCATCGTACTGTTGACCTATCTTTTTTTTCTAAGTATATATATTATTTTATTAGAAATAATTATATTTTAGATATTTATTAATAAAAATTCTAACATTAGTTTTGTACGGTAAAGGCGTCAGAGATGCATGGCTTTGCCTGTACAGCCATAGATGCATTCAGACAGATACAGCCGTACGTTACATTGGAGGGATGATAGATCACCACGTGGCAAAGCGAAGCTTATGTATCACAGCTTCGGTAATCCCAAAATTTCACAGCTTGAGCGCGCGTGCAGCGCTTATTTGAAAGTATCAAAAGCTACTTTTTTTTTTCCTTTTTTTTAAGGTGAGTCATAATTTATAAAGTAAATATATATGATTTTTTTTATAGTGTTGAAAAAGTATATTTAAGTAAGTCAAAATAAAATTTCTTTTATATATTTACCTCATAATCTATAAATCATATTGAAAATATAGCTTCTACCATTAATCTAAATCATAAACAAATTTTATCTCAATTTATATAAACGTGTTATTCCAAAACTATTATAAGCCCCCAATATCCTCTAGCAGCACATTGCATGGAGGCCTGGCTTTTTATTTCACATTTTTAGCATGTTTCCTTCCTGACCAAGGAGTCAAAGACCCCAACGTAATCCTAATCAAAAGGTCTGTATGGTATGGTAGAAGGGTGAGAAATTTTTTTTTGAGTTGGATTTAAAAAATATAGAAATGAGGTTTAAAATCTTTAATTAAGTTTTCTAAATTTTTTATCAGACACACTTATCTTTGTTAAAATTCAATAACCCTGCTTTAATTTTGTTAAGAATTCAGATGATAAAAATTTTCCCTCCACTTCAATTCCCCCATGCCAATGTTGGAATTTTTAATAAATGTATCTGTGAATTAAAATCAATTAATTATTATAACATTCCTTTTTTTTTTTTTGCCAACAATTATTATAACCTTCATACGGCAGACCCATACAACTCTTTTATTTGACAATATGAAAGGAAATAGTGTTTTTTTAATATTATTTTAACTGATTAATATTATTTCAATGATGATGATTCACGAGGGCTAAACACATCTTGGCCTTCTAATTAAATATACTTCTTGAAAATCCTAACCACTTTCTCTATTTTATTCATACTATCAACACCAAATACAAAATTAGATGCACAAATACAGGAGAAGCAATCACACACACACACACACACACAGCAGAGATCCAGGGCAGCGCAAATTAAAGCAGCGATACATACTAACTATGCCAAAGCCCTTTATTAAATGGGATTATTGTAGTAATTAACCAGCGCGCGGGAGCCGTATGTTTCATTGGCATCAGACACTTCCTTAAGAATTAGTTTAAGTAAGGGGTTACAAGTTCGACTCTCTATAGATATAATTGATACGTGAATTACTTTCGCCAGATATAGGATGGCAGAAGAAACAAATCAGTGTTTCATACATTCATCACATTGTTATTAAATTAAAATAACATGTGTTGATGCAAATTTTAACAGTAATCAACTACCAACGGTCATCTACAACACCACAACTCAAGAGAAGTAACGTTTGTATATACTAATTTTGGTGTCCTTTGAGAAGCCCCCCAATGCCTATAGGTTTGTTTTTCTTCATGTCATGTAATCAATAATTAGCTAGCTAGCTTTCTGTCCTTTTTCACAAGGGCCTGCGGTGGTATTTAATTAATTAATTTATCAACAAAAGAAAACTGGAAACACTGGCAGCCGGTTTATGAAATTCATCCTAACAGGGGTATGCAAAAATTGGTGGTTTGCTCCGGTCCAGTTTAATCCGGGGCGAAGCATTCTGGTTTAGTATCAGATTTATAACCAGGTGTATGGATCAATTGGTCTGATCTAAGTAATTTTGTAGTTATTTTTTAATTTTTATGTTAACAATAATACTTATTATTGTTAAATACCGAAGACCATTGATCTCTACTTATATTTTAATGTTTTAGGGTGTTTTTATATGATTTTATATTTTTTCTGTATTAATTTTATATTATTAAATCAAAAGTTTGTCCCTTATAAAAATGAAAAAATTATATTGACAACTCAATTTAGTCCAACCCGATCTCGGTTAGTTGAGAATTAGATCAAACCTCAGGTTGTCTTCTACAACCTGAAGTCTATACTAGACTAAATCTTATGTTGGGTATCAATCTGGTCGAATCTAATCTATGCACACCCTTACAAAGAATGCGTAGTTGAGCACCATGATGCTCATCACCAAGGGAGATCAGCACCTTTCAAATGCAGTCTTAATAAAGTGCATTTAAAATTTTTAGTTGATATTTTTAAATAAAAAATTCACTTTTTCGACAATTAAAATATTTAAAAAAAAAGTAAAAGGAAAAAACTAAATCTGATATAGACTGTCCTTTTTTTGGGAAAATTTTCAAATTACACTAATAAAAAGAAAAGGCACATTATACATACTAATACAGTACCAAGGATGAGAAATGCGGCCTGTATAATTTAGAGCGTGATGAGCATCCAAGTTATTTGAACGGTGTGGTTCTTCTAATTCCCCTCCTAAACCATAGCTATCTTGAAACCTATAAAAGACAATATCATTTGAGTTACTATAAGATTCAAATGGGAGTATCTATTAATAAAAATTTAAACATTCATTTATCACGTGATGATAATAGATTGTATTTGAATTTGGTGGGTGAGATGTTGTTTAGTTCTTTTTAATACATGCACATTCGTTCTTCTCACAAAAATGAGAACTCAGAGACTCCTCAATATGTAATTATACTGATATTCAATATTATACTTTTTTTAAAAAAAATAATAAATATTTATGATATATTTCCAAAACATAAGAATCAAAATAAAAAATTTGAAAATACATCAACTAAAATTAAAATTTGAGTCAACTATATATAAGGATTAACGATGATGTTAGCCTTTATCGCTTTTAGTTTAAATGAATGATAACTTTAATTTGATTAAGGATAGTTTTGAAAAGTTGCAAAAATATATCACTAACAAACTTTAATCAATTTCCTTGATCTTAAAAATTAGTTTTTAAACAACATGTAATAAGGTATGGTCTAAATGAAAATATGGTTTTTAAACTGCATCTAAGTAATGATTTTTTTAGATAACATGTAATAAGGTATGGTCTAAAATATTTATGTTCAAGACCGCACATTCTTTTATGCTGTCTTGAAGATTTACCTTTTAGACTGCTTTTATCTATATGCAATCTAAAAGATACTATGATCTAAAATATCTACTTGTATTTATAAAAGTGTCATACATCATTTTTTTAAATTGTATTCTTCATAAACGGTCTAAAAAAAGGTGATAGAAAATAAGAAAAGTTTAGAAGTAGAAGAAGAGAGTGGAAGAAGAAATTGAGAGAGGAAGCAAGGAAGTCTATCTCATTTCATGTGTGTACAAACACCTTGTACATGACCTATTTATAGGCCTCAAATCCTTAAAGTCTAATGCTATGGTTACAATGCTATAAAGAACAAAGTAATGACAATAACCATTAGAAACTCCTCTCAAGCAATTCATTAGGGAGGTTATGGAATTTGGCATTTAGGGGGAGATAATGCTAAGAGGAATCCAAAGTGTTCTATGGACATCCATATTCATATATATTTTCATAACACTCCCCCTTTGATGTCCATAAACAAACATTGTGCCTCATTAAAAACCTTACTAGGAAAAACCCATTAGGATAAAAACCTAGTGAAGGAAAAAAGAGTATACAATATTGTCTCCCCCTGATGACAACATCACTTTATGTCTTTGAGCCTTCGCATTCCAATTTCATATACCAACTTCTCAAATGTTCTGGTTGGCAATGTCTTTGTAAAAAGATCTGCAAGATTATCACATGAGCGAATCTGCTGAATATCTATATCACCGCTCTTTATGAGATCATGAGTGAAAAAGAATTTTGGAGAGATATGTTTTGTTCTGTCCCCTTTGATATACCCTCCTTTCAATTGAGCTATGCATGCTGTATTATCTTCATATTAGACAGTTGGAATCTTTTGGCTCAAAAACAATCCACACATTGTTTGGATATGTTGAGTTATTGATCTTAGCCAAACACACTCTCTACTTGCTTCGTGAACAGCAATTATTTCTGCATGATTTGATGAGGTGGCCGAGAGAGT
>QFDD01002206.1:0-18353 GCA_006871305.1 Vachellia collinsii | reverse complement strand
CCTTTAATTAATCTTCAGTTATTAGTTTAGCCTTTATATTTAATTATAAAAAACCTGGATATTACAGATTTCCTTTGAAACTGACTTTTCCTCCATCTTTTAATTTCAGGTTGACAAATTTGCTTTTGTCACCTGTCATGTGTCTCAAACAGCCACTATTGATGTACCACTTGCTTGATTTGGATATTCTGAGACACATCTGCAATAAGATCAACTGGCAGTTTTAGGTACTCAAGTCTTATTGGGTCATTTTGGGTTAGTTGGATGTGTTTTTAGTTCATACAAACCTTTAGGTACCCACTTATAAGTCCCTTATGTTTTCTTCTTTTTAAAATAACAAGATGTAGTATGATGGCCTTTTCAGTTACAATAATTTCAAAATGCAAATGGTTTAGAAGTATGGATAGAATTTTGAAAATAGTTGAGGTAACTTCTTTCTCCATTTCTTTTTTGTCCCCTTTTATAATCGCAAACAGGATTATATCCCAAGCCTGTTTGATCATTTGTAACTTTTAGAATCTTAAGTATGACTTGAAGCATTTCACTTCCCTTAGTGAATTTCTCCAAAGTCTTAGCCAAGTGTTCATTCTCCTTTTCCAAAGTAAGACATTTTGAATAGATAACTATGACATCATTGTTCACAGGTTTTTCAAAATCCTTGACTTTCTTTCTAAGAATAGCCAATTCTTTGGCAAATTTTAATAATTCATTTTGCATATCATTATATTCCAAATGTAACTCATCATAGGTTGGTTCAGCAATTATTACCTCCTCTGTTTTTTATACTTCTTCTAGTGCAACAAGATAGATATTTGCCTCTTTTTTTGCTTCACTTTCTTCCTCGAAAGAAATGTCACCCCATATGCTTGATACATAAGCTTTCTTCTTTTTAAATGATTTGAATTTCTCCTTTTCTTTGTTTTGTGTGGAAAGTTGAGGACAATAAGCTTTTATGTTGCCTGGTTTGTTGCATTCGAAACATATGATTTCTTTATTTGATCTTGCTTTTTGGAATCGTTGGGCATTTTGATCTGTCTTGTACATTCTCCTAAATTTACAAACCATCATAGCCAATTCTTCATCCTCCATTTCATCATTGTCTTCAACCTCTGTTTCTGGGTCATTTTTTTTAATTGACTTAAGAGCAAGTCCTTTCTTCTTCTTATCCTCTATATTGGATAACTCCTTCTTGAACTTCTGTTTACTCTTATATTTTGCTAAGCTTTCGAAGAGAGCAGCTACATACATATTTAATTCTCCTTATGATTCTTCAATGGCTATCACTTTAGCTTCCTAGTTATCAGTGATAACATTAAGAATCTTCCTTATGTGAGATCATTGATCATAGGTTTTTTGGAAGGCAACCAGCTTGTTGATAAGATGAGTGTGCCTCATCTCAAATTCTGCAATCGACTCTTCCCCCTTCATTCTAAGCAAATCATATTCAGTAGAAAGTATGTTGACTCTTCCTTCTTTGACATTATCTGTCCCTTCGTAAGCTATTTCCAATACTTCTCATATGTGTTTGGCTAATGGAAGAGTATATATCCTGAAGAATTAATTTTCATCAAGGCAGCTTGCAACATCAAAACAGTTTTTCTGTTAAGGAGTACTTTCTTAGAATCTTATTCATCAAACTCGTTTCGAGTTTTAGGAACAAGTTTATCATCTACTTTCTTTTGTGGCACAAAATTTTCTTGCTCAAAAACATCCCACAAATCTAAGTCAGTAGCCAGGATAAAATTTTGAATCTTTATTTTTCAAAAAGAAAAATGTTGACTATTAAATGTTGTAGGTCTAGTGATGGAGGCTCCATTACTAATAACTTGTTTGCCAAATCCTGCCATTGATCGCTCTTGAGACCATTAAGTCCATTACACAAGAGACTTTGAAACTATAATAGGATTTGACCAAGAGGAGGGTGAATTGGTAATCTTTTAAAAATTTAAACTATAAAGTAAGTAAAAATAGTTTTTGAAACAAAGTTAGTTAAGGAGTTGAAAGAGGAGATTGACACAAGGATTTATACTGGTTCGGTCCTTCGACCTACTTACTGTCCTCAAAGCACCTCTGAGCTTTGCAAATTCACTACTAAGAATATCACCAGCTCTTCAAGCCTTTACAATAAGAAATCACACTCCCCCTCACAAGCTCAAAAAAAAAAAATAGAGGGTCACACTCCCCCTTTATCTCTGTAATCACAACAACCTTCTCAAGATTTCCAATCCTGAGTTTCTCTCGTTGAAATAATGATCTTGAACAAAGTAATTATTTAGCAATAATTGAATGCTGAACTCTGAGGAATTTATGACCGAGAGAGTATAACAGAGGAAGTTGTTAAGCCTATATTGAATGCAAGTTTGTAGGTAGGTGTTCTCTCTTTTTCCATCTTAAATGCTCTTCTATTTATAGTTGGATAGTAAAAAATGCCTATTAGAGAGAGCTTTGTTTCTGTTGCACCTAGCTTCATTGTTCAACGTTGTGCATTAAATATCTCTAACACATAGCATGGCCGCTGCTTGAGGTTTTGCCCATTGAAACCACACTAGAGAAGCTATCAGAAGACCTATGCTCTATTGCTAAGTAAGAAGATTAAACATTTATGAGAGTACAAGAGATTTAAATAAATGAAGCATGAAAAGGGAAAGATTACAATAAAGTTGGAAATCATGACACACTAAGATGTTGTCAAATAAAGTAAGTACTCGAGTATGTTTAACAATACTTGAGTAATGTTTAAAAAAAAATCTCAATGAAAAGATAAAATATTTGAGTGTTTTAAGTAATGCTTGAGTATTGTTTGAAATTCATTTGAAAATTTGAAGTTAATACTCGAGTGTTCATAATACTTTTGATAGTACTGGAGTTCTATTGAAAGTATTGTAGTGAAAAGAGTTTTACTTCCAGTGGTACTCGAATTTATTTGAAAGTGTTGCTTAATACTCGAGTATTGTTTGAGGTTTTATGTATCAATACTTTCAATCATACTCAAGTGTTTTTGAAAGTGTAATAAATGGTTCTCGATACTCCAATACTCGAGTGTTGTTGGTTTCAAGAAAACAAGTACTCTTGTTTCTTCTCAAGTGCTGTTGAAAGTATTGCCAAAAACCTTCGATATTCAAGTACTATCCATAGTACTATAATGTTGTGAGTTTTTCAACATAACACTTCTTTTCATATCCGAGAATTGTTGGAAGTGTTCCATGAAACCCTTCTATATTTGAGTATTACCATCAATACTCAAGTGTTGACATTTTTTTAAAAATTAACACTTGGATTTATACTCGAGTGCTCTTGAGAATATTCTTCTTGTTTGCTCGATACTCGAGTACTGATTCTCATACTCAAGTATTGTGATGAATACTTTTCTCCATAATTGAGTGTGATTGAAAGTGTTAAGTTTTAAATATGATTTTGAAGTCAATACTCGAATAATTAGCACTAATACTCAAGTATTATGAAACACACTTATTCATACTCAAATTTTGATAGAAGAGTTGAGTATAAAACTTTATTTTTTTTATAATGGTACTCGAGTATGCAAGATCATACTCGAGAATTCCTTTTCAAAAATATTTTCTAAACTTTAAATCATGCAAAACACAAAGTTTATTTGTTATCATCAAAACCTGGAGATCAACAATAGTAACATTTTTGGAATTTGAAGATTGAAAAGATATTTTTGTGGGATTGTCCCTTATCAATACCACTCTAATAATTATTATAAGTCCAGCTTGACAAAATCTCACATACAAGGAAATAGAGCTTAAGTCATTTAATATGTTATAAATTGAATAAATCTTCCAAATTTGCCATTGTTTATTAATAAGAATTAAAAAAAAATGTTGCTATACACTTTCTCTCATCTATTACATTTAATTTGGATAAAATTAGAAAACAAGCATTAATGACTCTCAAGGTGGACTTATATTTAGGAGGAAAAAAAATTGATAAACTTGATCTATAATAGGGGTCAATTAGAAAGCATAAGCATTTGCATGGAAGTGAGAATTGCTGGTTGCGATTAGTTGGGAGAAACAATTGCCTTGCCCCAAATTTTGAAAGAACATGCTAAGTAGCTTTGTCTAATCATATTTTGCGATTAGTTGGGAAACGTATTTTTTTTTGCATGTAATTTCTTAAATTTTAACTTGGGCTTATTTAATTAATCACTTATCTCATCTTGTGTGCCGTGCCAATGGCCTGGATCAACTAGTAATATGATATTCCAGCTTGAAGAAAGGTATCATATTCGAACCTTATGTATGCAGCTGCAATAATTATTTGAATGTAACATGTCTCGATTATGGTCAACCTTTTCTAGAACTGAACCAGTGGATTAGTTTCAATACCTGATAAGAAAACTATAAGAAAGCATCAGTAGGACCGTTCCCTAAATATTATTTAATAATAATCTCATTGTTTTAGATTAGTTTATATTGCTTACCGAAAAAATTAGTTTAGATTATAGTTATTTGAAGTTTGAAGAACATGATGAGGGAGGGTCTTACCAGCTGTCACTAGAGTCCAAAAAACATATTTGATGAAGATAATAAAGATGTTCCCAAACGACATAATTCTTGCTTTTTCTAAAGAAAGATTTTGCGGAAAGCATAATCTTTATTTAGTCTAAAGCATATAATCTTTGTTAAAGCAAAGAAATATTTTTTAATTTTGTCAAAGATGTTAGCTTTTCTTCAACCATGTACTCTAGTCTTTATGCAAGACTTTTTTTTTATCTTAAATATAATTATCAAAAACTATTTTTTATTTTATCTTTATTTAATTTTCATTCCAAAGAAGAGAAGAGAGAGAGAGGTAAGAGTGATTTGTAAATACCAAAAATTAATAAGAGAAACTTAGAGACATTTATAAATAAAAAAACAAATCTTACATTGTTAAATCATTTAAACCTGTCTTAATTTGCACCAGGAAATTAGAATCATTGGAGTTCATAATAGATATTCAAATGCAACTTCCTGTTGTAATCCATCATAACATAAAAAAAAAAAAGGGTTACATAATATACAATCTTACGAAACTCCATTCCGACTTTAAGATTGATTTTAATTGAAAAAAAATTGAACTACAGATAATATGAGAGAACATGGCAACACATAATGCAGCATTTACTCACTTAGTTTCCACATATTCATCCTTCAATTTGAACTCGGAAGATGCTTTAGAACGATAAAATCCACATCAAGGCTGCATGCAAAGTTTAGCAGAGGGAAAACAAAATTAATTAGTAAACGCTCCTGATAAAAAAGGATATTGCAGCAGATGAACCAAATTAATTAATTATTTTATCTTTTTTTTATTCTATACACAAGACATATGCAGGTAAGCGTGACAATATCAAAATTTTCTTATATGCTGTATGCACTTTTTTTCCTTGGTGAAATATGCTATACGTACTTTAATTAAAAAATTCTACAAGTTTTCAGATAATGTGAAATTCGGGATGCAAGAATCCATATGAAATTTTGGGAAAATAAATTATTCACAAATATAATAGTCACAATATCAATAGGGAACAACTCAAGAAATGACAATTCAATTTTAAAATTCTAAAAAGGTCACTCTAATTAAAAAAATGAACGCAAGGATCACTCCGGATAATTTAATTATCTCCAACATAGTCAGTCTGCTTTTAATTAACATATAAATTTAACTTTCTTACCAAACAAGAAACTTGTATTTTTTTTAAAATATATATACATGAGAAATTGTATGCATAAATCATGTCCTATATAAAATAGTAAATCTTTAGCACAGCAGACAGCAAATGCAATAGATCACAAATATATTTATATCTCAAACTATTTACTATTCTATTTGTTACCATAGGCGTACCTTGAAGTCCATTTGGATTTGGATGAAAGAAGATGTTTGGTGGCTTCGTCTTCCCATTCCAATTCATCCAACCACCCAGGATATCCTCCAAATCTCTGTAGATTTTTCAAAGCACTTTGAGAATTAAATGGCAGGTTCTTCAAATTGGGGCAGTTTATCACACTAATCTCCTTCAAACATGGACACTGTAATGCCATTCTACAAATGCTCCTTAAGTTACATAGACCATCCAAATAAAGATAAGTGAGATTGCAAAAAAGATTACTGTTTTCCGCTCTCAGTCCCAAGATCATCACTTATGACTTCCACCAATGGATAACAATATTTCAATTCAAGGAGTTCAAGATTTGGAGCATGTATGAGCCAATTCAAGTCAAGTATATCATAAACGCGAGTAATAGATAACTCCCGAAGGATGATTATAGGTTGATTATGGTCCCAGAGAGAGATCCTCGGAGGAATATTTACAGCTTCATGAAACTTTCCACTAAAATATAATGTTTCAAGATGCTCCATTTTTCCAAGTGATGAGATCAAGTCATGGAGTGGTGAGCTTATAAAAACATGTAGATCATGCATACACCTTTGCAATTTTGAGGAGGTGAGTATTTTTTTAATAGAGGATATGCTACCGACAGAAATGCGTATGTCTTGAAGATGACTTAAGACTTCTAGCTCATTCAACAACACATGCTCAACACTCATTGAATATGGCGACCAACATCTCCAAATAAAAGCTTGTAGAGATATCAAACTTGAAATAAATTCCTCTGGGAATTCAAACATTTCAATTTTGTCCAACAACAAGAACCTCAGCTTCTTCAAATTCTACAACTCCTCAGGCAATTTTGTTATATTAGTACAGGATAGGTTCATGTGTTCTAGGTTTACAAAGTCACCAATTGCTGACGGTAGATTTCTTATTCCAGGATTAGATGACAAGTCTAGTACTCTTATAGTGGTTGGAAGGACAAATACCTCTGTTGGAAAGACTTGTATGGTAGTCTCTATAATAAGAAGAGTGACGAGATTAGGACAACGAGGTTTTTGCGAGAAGTTAGTGAACGTTTCACCTGACCCCTGCATTGATAGCCTTTCCACCTCTTCCCACTTTGCTCGATCATACACTTCATGGCCACTAGTCACAGAAAGAGCATGAACAAAGAATCTTGTGTTTTTTCCATGATCACAAGCTACCCAGAGAGCCATATCTTTGACCACATCATGCATCTTGATTGTATCTTCTTCCTCACCATTTTCCAGTAGGCAAGCATACTTTAGACTTACAATTATATCTTCTCCTTGCTTACGTGCTTCACATATATTACAATCAAATTCAGCCAAAAACCCTTCTGCTATCCAAAGCAAAATAAGCCTTTCTTTTGGAATGTCATAGTCCTCAGGGAATAGGGCACAATATGAAAAACATGATTTGTAGGTATTTGACAATCTATCATAACTAAATTCAAGCAAGTGATAGACATCTTCAACGATACCTTAAACTTTAGATGGATAACTCTTCAAAATCTCTATACCGCGCCTCCATTCATTGGGAGTCACCTTGTTAGCCATGGCACGTCCAACAGTACAAAGAGCAAGTGGCAAGCCTTGACACTTATCCGCCATTTGCTCTGCAAGAGGCAATATATGATGGTTTTCAAGAGCAGTTTCACCCACTTTCTCCTTGAACAACTCAAATGCTTTATCTCGTGGGAGGCAATTTACTCTTACGTGCCTATGTGCACCCATCAGGCTGCATACCTCTTTCGACCAAGTTGTGAATATTATCTTGCATTCATGATCATTTGGGGAAGGAACCCCTAATTCCACAAAATTAATTCTTTCCCACACATCATCCAATAACAGCACAAATTTCTTTCCATCTAAGATATTGTATAACAAAAGAGCTCTGTCATCTACTGTCTTGTTATTCCAAATGCCATCTTGGACATGCAATTTCTTCCTAATGTCATCCTGAATTTTCCCTGGATTTGCATCTTTAGAGCCACAGCCCAGATGATTACATAGTTTCCTTTTGTTGAGAGAGGAAATCATTGTTGAATTTCTTTATCAGAGTTGTTTTGCCTACCCCTCCCATTCCATATAGCCCAATAATGCCCAACTGATTGTTCTGAAAGCATGAACATAGCTCCTCAAATGTTGTCTCTAAACCGACATTTTTATCCATTGGAAGCTTCTTAAATCGATCAAGATCAAACTTTTCTGCTACAACTTCAAAATTCCCCTTGCTCATAAGATCATTAACTTCACTCAACTTTTCGGTGACCCTTTTGATTAGCTTGTACGTAGCTCGACAATTCTTGGGACAACGACCTCCAAAGCACAAAGCTTCTATTTCTTGATCATCTTGCTGCAGAATGGCTTGGACTTCACTTTGTAGGACTTGTACTCTACTCATCCAACCCCTTACCTCATTCTTAACCGTTAGCTCTCGATTTGGATCCTGCTTGGCATTTTTGACCTTCATCTCGACGTCAAGATACTTGCCCTTGAGTTCATCTGAATTCTTTTTTAGAGAGTTGAGGTTGTCTCCAAGCTCGCGAATTGAATTTGCCCATTTGTAGCAGTAACTGCACAAACAGGTGAGGATATCAACAATTGTAGAAATAAAGTCGGCCATGGTTTGGTTTGGATACACCAAAGAATGGAGGAGATTGAAGGAGAAACTTTCTTCCTCACTCCCCAATCCTATCAAACTTTATTGCCCAGTTGGAGCAATAACCACGCAAACAAGCGAAGATAAACCATCTACACTCTTCCTCACTCCCCAATCCTATCAACCCATCAAGTCTGACACCAATAATGACATGTATTTTGTAAATTACAATCCTAAAAATATTTATGTGTGTTTAATTATTGTTATATTTTATACTGATAGTTCCACTTGTGATAGATACTTTTTTTACTGCCACCATGATCCTATTTATGTAAATCCCTTTGGAAGAAGGGGTCTATTGGCAGAGTGAGAGTGAAAGATAAACAAAGGAGTTTAGATTTTGCGGTGTGAGGGATTTTTTTAAAATTGTTTATCTTAGCACTCATTTCGTGACTCTCTCTCTCTCTCTCTCTCTCTCTCTGTGATCAGTGATTTTTGGTGGAAGACTTTTTCATAGTTGAACCCACCAACCTATGGTGGGTTGGGTTGGGCTGCTTAAAAACTAACCTTTTTGGATACGGATATTTTTTATCTGCACTTGCTTAGTTCGTAACCGTAATGGGTTAACCCGCCAACCCACTTTTTTATTTTTAAAAAATTAAAATTGATTTATAAAAAGATATGTAGATAATTTCTGATCATAATGTAAACTTAATTAATACTAAATATTTGTTGATCATTCAATTGATTTATATTTAGTTTAAATTCAATCTTATAAAGTGCAGTATATATCTTTAAGTTCCATTATCTAAAATTTGAATTTGATATTTTATGTTCAAGTTATGGTGTATTTTTTTATAAATTAAATTTATGAAAAAATATTTCATTTTAGGTATTGGAAAATGTAAAAAAGATATTTCAAGTTCAAGTTGAAAAAAATATTATAGGTAAGAAAAAATATAAAAAATTAAAAAAATATTTTAAAAAGGTAGCGGGCTGGGTTGGAGATATCTTAACCCATATAGAAGTTGGTATTTGAACCCACATGGTGGTGATCTAGCTTGTAACTGGCGGGTTGATCCGCTTTATCAGCTCTACTCAAAACTATTTTTTTAAAAAATTAAAAAAAAATTAGCATTAGGTTTTTTTGATATTTATAACCCAAAAAATTTCCAAAAGTCAATTTAATGGTCTGTTTGTGTATGGAATGAGGGAAGAAGAAGTAAAATGTGAACAATAATACAATCACCACTAATCTCTATTATGCTGATTGTTACGCAGAATGAAAATGCTAATATGAATAATTACCAACTAATTTTAATCCTAGCTATAGTAGCGTTGGAGTGAAAAAAAAACACATCATCCATGAGATCAACAAACTCATAAATCAAAATTACAAGGAAAAACAATCAAACCCAAAACCATCAATTGAAGAAGAAATGGATCAAGCCGTTTTTATACAAACTCATATAATAAAAAATGGGTCAATATACCAATAAAGATTGGTCTAACTGAAGACATCAATCCTCAAATTATAGTAAACCAAGTTTCGAATTCTTATTGAAAAATATGTCCATATTTAATAACATGACATTACCTTAAATATCTACTTTCAATAAAATGACATCTGGTGTGCTTGAAAAAAAAGTTGGTTGATGTGTTTTTCTTCCTTTCACTCTACTCTCAGTTAGGATTATACAAGTAGGCATCCTCTTGGGTGTTTTTGCACCTCAATAACATTACTATGACCACATCAGCTTTTTAGTCAAATTAATGGTCAATTTAATTATAGTCATATTCTTGCTCTTATTTTACAAATTTATGTATGTTTTTGTGGCATATATGTATTTTTTTGGTGAAATGTAAAGATAAACCAAACTCCTTAAAAAATCCGGAAGGTGTAGTCTAGACTTTCTTTTTCACACCATTTTACCGAGTGGATGGAAAACCCCAAATAACTTTGAAAAATACTTATTTAAATTAAAATAAAACTCATTTCACTTATCTATTGAAAGTCTGAAAAATTACTTAAAATAAATTGATTCAATTAATCACTTGAACTCGTTCTTAGTGTTACCAATTTTAAGCATAACATTTTGATAAATACTTTTCAGCATGAAGAATTTTGTTAATTTCTTCACTGTTCATCGTATGTAATGTAGGTAAAAAGGCCAGTAAAATGAGGTGCGAGAAAAAATTTTTGAGTAAGATTTAAAAAAAATAGAGAAGTGGGATTGAAAGTTTTTAATTAATTTTTTTTTATCTTGCACCTTATCTTTATTAAAATTTTATAATCTCATTTCTTCTTCTTTTTTTGATGAAACATTTCTTCATTTTTTAAAAAAACTGAACTCAAGGAGAAATTTGCCTCCCCAAAAGCTCCTAGGAGTCCAAATTGAAGAATATAAATTACATTTATTAATTTACTTTTATTCCAACTTTAATTTACAAATGTAGGTGCCATAGAACTCATTTTCATAAACCTTAATCCAAACATCCCAAACTGAAAGACCCAACCATAGTAAAATTTCCGTGAAATTTTCTCAAAATTTAAACAGCTCATCAGGTCTTCATATCTTCTTTGATTTTATTTAATTGATGGGTAGCCTTACCTGTGATCGAAACTAATATTTTGATAAAAAAAACTAATATTTATATAAAAGTAGATTTGTTTGAGTGAAAACAAAGCTGTGGAATTTATTTTTATAAAATTTGAAGCTCACTTCAAAATTTTTAGATTGGACAAGATATTCTATATTTTAAAATAAATTAATTGATCGCTTAATTTCTGTTCATTTAATTAATTCTTATGAAACTTGGGCCCAAATCTAATTAATAATAATATAAAAGTATAAGGGAAAATCAATCATTGGTCCTTAACTTTTGATCCGGTTGTAACATAGTCCCTGAAGTTTGACTTAATGCAACTCAGTCCCTGAACTTTGAATCGGTGCAACTTAGTCTTTATAGTTTTAACAATTTTGTAATTTAGTCCATATATTTTAGAAAATAAACCATATAAAAGACAATGGGTTAAATTACAAAATAGTTAAAACTATAGGAACTAAGTTGCTCTAAGTAAAAGTTCATGATTGAGTTATACCAAATCATTGTTTGAGGACTGAGTTACAGTTGAATCAAAAGTTGAGAGACTGAGTTGCACTAAGTCAAACTTCAGGGACTGAGTTACAACCGGTTCATATGTGTATGTGTGAATTCTTAAAGTATAAACTTAAACCTGTCATGATATATGTGTGTGAATTCAATATAATTGTTTTTATAAAGTTTGAGAATAGGCCAAGCATTAGGCATGTATTTTGTAAATTCCAGTCATCTAAATATTATTGGGAGAATTGAAGAAAAATCTCCTATTGAAAAATTAATTAGAGAATAAAATCTGTTTAGTTGCATATGTGGAAGCTTAATTTTTTTTTTTTGCCAAAGGAAATATATTTCATTATCAAAAACAGCAGTCACTAGATTACAAAAACTAGCCCACTCCCACATTATCTTGGGGAGAAAATTGTTTCTGTCTATCTACCCATAAGATCTTTGCAAGAGAGGTTGGGGGGGGGGTGACAAACCAACCCTCACAAGTCAACCCGTTTACAGATTCTTTGGCTAGCCAATCTGCTTAAAATTGTCGGAACTCAAAGAAAATGCACACGCATGTATACAATCTCTTTTATGGTTAAACAGTGTTGGAACTCAAACAATATAAGAGTAATATGTTACCATAAAATGTACTTGAAATTGAAGAATAACATAGCAATACAATCTAAGAGGGTGAGAAGGCTATGGTTCAGAAGAGATGAACCCTTTTCAACGCCTGAAAAGAACTGGAGGAGCATATTCTTGAATGTCAGCGTCGCATTCCAACAGTACCCGATGAAGTTTGGATGAAAGAAGATGCTTGGTAGCTTCGTCTTCCCATTTCAATTGATCCACACCCACCGAGGATTTCCTGCAAAGCCCCATAAATTTTTCAAAGCACTTTGAGAATTAAATGGCAGCTTCTTCAAATTGGGCAGTCAAATACAATAATCTCCTCCAAACAAGGACACTGCAATGCCATTCTACAAATGCTCCTTATGTTACTCAGAGATGTCAAACAAAGATGAGTGAGACTACAAAAAAGATTGCTACTTTCCATTCTCTCAATCCTAAAATCTTCACTTATAACTTCCACCAATGAATCGCAATATTGCAAGTCAAGGAGTTCAAGATTTGGAGCATGTATAAGGAAATTCAAATCAAGTATATTACAACACTTCTTCATAGTCAACTGGCGAAGGATGATTATAGAATGATTATGGTCCCAGAGAGAACTCCTCATAGGAATATTTGCGACTTCAGAACTTTCTCGTCCTACAACATGCAATCTTTCAAGATGCTCCATTTTTGCAAATGATGAGACCATGTGATAGAGTGGTGAGCTTACAAAAACAAGTAGATCACTTATACACCTTTAGAATTTTGATGAGGTGAGTATTTTTTTCAATAGAGGATATGCTACTGACAGAAATGTGTATGCCTTGAAGATGACCCAAGACTTCAAGCTCATTCAACAACACATGTTCATTCGCATGTTCATTAATATCTATATGTCCCAACCATTCCAAACTGAAAGCTTGAAGAGATATCAAACTTGATATAAATTCCATTGGGAATTCAAGTCTTTTAATTCCGTAAAACAATAAGAACCTCAACTTCTTCAAATTCTTAGGCACTTTTGTTATACCAGTAAAGGATAAGTCCATGTGTTCTAGGTTTACAAAGTCGCTGATTTCCGATGGTAGATATGAAATTTCACTATTATATGACAAGTCTAGCACTCTAATAGTGGTTGGAAGGACAAATATCTCAATTAGAAAGACTTGCATCTCAGTCTATGTAATAAGAAGAGTGACGAGTTTAGGACAACGAGGTTTTTGGAAGAAGTTAGTGAATGTTTCACCCTGGCCCATCATTGATAGCCTTTCCACCTCTTCCCACTTTGCTCGATTGTATACTTCGTGGTCACTAGTCACAGAAAGATCGCTGACAAAGAATCTAGAGTTTTTTCCATGATCACAAGCTACCTAGAGAGCCATATCTCTGACCACATCATGCATCTTGATTGTATCTTCATCCACACAATTTTCCAGTAAGCAAGCATACTTTAGACTTGAAATCATATGTTCTCCCTCCTTACGTGCTTCATAAATATCATCAAATTCAACCAAAAAACCTTCTACTATCCAAAGAAAAATAAGCCTTTCTTTGTAGTCCTCAGGGAATAGAGCACAGTACAAAAAACATGATTTGTTGGCATGTGCCAATCTATCATAACTAAATTCAAGTAAGGGATAGACTTCGTCTACAATGCCTTGGACTTTAGAGGGATAACTCCTCAAAATATTGTATAACATAATAGCTCTGTCATCCACCGTCTTGTTATTCCAGATATCATCTTCGACATGTAATTTCTTCCTAATGTCATCTTGAATTTTCCCTGGATCTGCATCTTTAGACGCCACAGCTCAGATGACTACATCGTTTACTTTTGTTGAGAGAAAATCATTGTTGAATTTCTTTAGCAGAGTTGTTTCGCCAACCCCTCCCATTCCATACAGGCCAATGTGCCCAATTGACTATTCTCAATGCATGAACATAGCTCCTCAAATGTGGACTCTACACCCACATTTTTATCTAAGGGAAGTTTATCAAACCGTTTTTTTACATACCACCTATGAATAGTAACATAATTTACTCAAATGCTACACTTCAAAAAAAAAATTCTCTAAATACTACATTTTCTACTAAACTGTGGAATCTTCTAAACTCGTTCACGTGATGGTGGTGAACGAGTTTAGAAGATTTTCTCTTTTTTTTTGTTTTTTTAAAAAATGATTTGGAATCCGTTCATCAGGTGAACAAGTTCTAAATATTCCCCCTCCCCACCCACCAATCTCCTAACACTCCCTCCCCTTACAAAAAAAATGTTTTCTTTTTTTTTAAATCCCTCAAACTGTCCAAAACAAAATAAACCCGTACAAATTATATGTAATTAATCAATCATCTAATGTGGCATAAAATTTATTTTCTCACTACAATTTATCTTTCTCAGTTGTAAATTTTTAAAGTTTGTATTAAAAGAAAAGTAATTTTGATGCAACTGAGCAAGTGAAATTAAGAATTTCTATAAATGAGGAAGGGAAAAAGAATAAACCTCATTTGAATATTTCTCAGGGAGTTGAGGTTGTCTTCTAGCTTGCGAATTGAATCTGCCCATTTGGAGCAGTAAAGGCACAAACAAGTGAGGATATCAACGATTGGAGAAATAAAATCAGCCATGGTTTGCTTTGGATGCACCAAAGAAGGAGATTCAAGGAAAAATTTTCTTCCTCACTCCCCGATCCTATCAAACTTTCCTGCTCATTTGGAGCAATAATAACCACGCAAACAAGTGAGCATATCAACCATAGGCTCTTTTCGTCTGACACTGCAAACAGTAAACTTAATTACGTAAATGATGCACTTTTGAAAATATTTACTCATATACTACAGTCAAACTCGTTCTTGAGGTGTACGAATTCAATTTTATACTGAAATCGTTCTTGTAAAGAACGAGTTCAGCTGGCAGCATGCATTTCGAAGCATGTGAATGAGTTTGACATTTTTATTTTTTTTAAAAAAAAAAAATTTTGGAACTCCTTCACCAAGTGAACGAGTTCCAAAAGTTTTAAGAATTTTTTAATAAAAAATATTAAAAAACGAAAAAAAATAAATTTTAAAATTTTTTTTAAATAATTTAATTTTCGTTTTTTAATTAATTTATTTTTTTATATTTATTTGATAATATAAAGATAAAAAGATAGACATGAAAAATGAAAGGCAGTACATTTATAATTTCTCTCTTTTTTAAATTACAAAAGGTAAGTGAATAAATTTGAAATTGAAAAATAACTTTCGCGTTAATTCAATATCCCCTTCCTCTCTTATCAGATCTTCAACAACCTTATCACTCTACATGCTTCGAAATGTGTGCCGCCAGCTAAACTCGTTCTTTACAAGCACGATTTCAGTACCAAATTGAATTCGTACACCTCAAGAACAAGTTTGACTGTAGTATATGGGTAAATATTTTTAAAAGTGCAGCATTTGCGTAATTAAATTTACTGTTTGCAATGTCAGACAAAAAAAAACATCAACCATATATCACGTTTGAAGTTTCAACCATCTACTCTCTTCCTTACTCCCCAGGATATCAACGATATCATGTTAAAGTTTTTATTAAAAAAAATTATTTTCGTAATTACCTGAGTAAAATTTTACTTCCCCTATACCAACTCTGACTCTAGATCCGTCCCTAAATTACATAAAACCATTGTTAATTATCTCGTTGTTTATGTTTGTTAATAGAGAACCCGACTTTGAAAAGTGAGTAATAGCAATTTTTAGGGTGCGTGTATTTTTAGGACATAATTAATATGCATTAAGGTTTAGAATATACAGTGATTCCTCAAGGGCTCTACCCCGTGTACAGCTCATATCATAGAATATATATATATTCTATAGGATTACCATAGGATGGGACCCATCTTGTACTACATATATTATATTGAATTCATGCAGTGAAGAAGGAATCCATGTAATGCCATATATAATATGGCCATAATATACTATAAACGCACATGATTCAACAGCTAATTAAATAGTTAACCATATTACTTTTTTCATTATCTGTTTATGATTTCTTCCAATGGACTAATTAATCAATTGGCCAGCTAGTGGCAGTGGGTGGTCAAAAAAGCTGGCCTTCTATCACAGGGACAGCTCCTATCATAGACTATTACTATGTAATATTCCGTCAGAATATTGTTTTAAAGTTACTCTGGGATATCTGGTCAAAAAAAAAAAAGTTACTCTGGTATAGGACTATATATAAATATATATTGAATTCTCACATACCGATAATCACGCTGCTGCTGCATTCAACATCTTCTGGTCAGATGTTGTCTTGGTATTAAAGAGGAAATGTTGTCTTCCTCATCCTGTCGGGCACACTCTGTCATTAGTTTTTTTTTTTTGATGAAACACTCTGTCATTAGGAAAAATCACTTTAGTTTACACTCTTCCACTCAAACTTCAACCATTTCTTCTTTTTTTTGGATAACGAGGTAAGCTAAGTTTGTAAGATTATTACAGTGTAAACACGACAAGCTTCAACTATTATTAGTCTCGCTACTTTAACTTTTTTTATTATATGCATGAATTGATGGGTGTCCCATTCTCCCTCTCTTTCTGTATTTTGTTGCTAGTTAGCTTATATGTTTTTCTTCTTCTCCCTCCATTTTCAGCAAGAATACCTCTGTTGTGAGTTTATTATATCGCATCTTGAATATTTTTGCACCTTGATTATCAGTATGAACATTTATGTGATACATCAGCTTTTTTTTATTTTTTTTATTTTTTATGAATGCATCAGCTTTCTAGTCAAATTAACGGTGATCTTAATGCAGATGGTATTCTTGCGGTTTTTTTAGGCAGATACATGCACAGTAAAAAAATTTTAACCAAATGCTACACTTTTAAAAATATTTCGGTACAGTCAAACTCCTTCTTCAGATGAATGAGTTTAAATTTATACTGAACTCGTTCACCCGAAGAACGAGTTCAGTACATCTTTTTTTTTTATTAAAAAAACCCCAAACTCGTTCACCAGTTTGGGGATATCTTTTTTCTTATTAGAGTGACATTTTTGGAATTTGAAAGTTGAAGTGGGAGGCACCTGACAGGGAGATAGTAAAGGTGAACATTGATGCATCTTACAAAAAGGACAACGGGAGAGCGGCTATAGGGGTGGTGGAAAGAGATGATAAGGGGACATTTATAGGAGGAGTTGGGAAAGAGGTGAAAGCGAACTCTCCTTTTATGGCTGAATGTTTAGCAGCCATGGAAGCCATGAAACATGTGGATCAGCTAGGAAGCAGCCAGGTGATACTTGAAACAGACTGCCAAGAGCTATACAGACACATGAGAAAGCTAGATATGAAAGGATGTGAATGGGGTTCTGCTGATATTTTAGATGAATGCATCAGATGCTGGAGGTATTTGGAGAACTGGTCAGTGTCCTTGGTGGCACGCAAGGGTAACGAAGCTGCTGACCATTTAGCAGAATGTGCATTAAGAGGTATAATACAGCAAAACTGGATAATACAGCCACCACAATCTTTGGTAGCAGTACTTAGACAAGACCTAAAGTATATGGAACATGCTGATGAAAAGAAGAAAATTAGAATAGAGAATAACTCAGGCATAACAGATTGTAATGCAATGGGAAGGATGGAAGAGAATGAAGCAAAGAGAGGAAATGGAAGGATGAAGAGCAGTAGGAAAGGAAAATGGCAAAGACCAGAATGGGGAACAGTGAAGATTAATGTGGATATAGTATTCTGCCAAGAGACCAAAAAAGCTGCCATGGGTGCGGTGGGAAGAGATTGGAATGGCAGGTTTATTGGAGGTATAGGGAAAATAATGCAAGTGGATTCTGACTTCATGGCAGAGTGTTTGGTAGTGAAGGAAGTGTTACAGTGTGGGGACATTTGGTGGGGAGGCAAAGTTGTACTAGAAACAAAATGCCAAAGTTTGGTGGAAAAGTTGAAAAAAGGTGAAAATGAAGATGGTAATACTCATTGCGTAGATATTATACGGGGATGTTTGACTTTGTTGCAAGCTGATGAATACAATAATTGGAGTGTGTCAATTGTAGCAAAGACAGGAAATAATGTTGCTGAATGTTTAGCAACTGAGGTAATGAGAGGTTTGGTACCGCAAGGATGGCTGGCTTAGCCACCAACTTCTCTGCTGTTCAATGTTAAAAAAACCGGACCGGACC